>JAGFPH010001098.1:235302-248403 GCA_018207615.1 Philaenus spumarius | reverse complement strand
TCGTTGTTTTAGGGTGTATGTGTGGTGCGAACTCACATACATTATAGTTCGTTGGTTAGGGTGTATGTGTGGTGCAAACTCACATACAAGTATAGTTTGTTGTCTTAGGGTGTATGTGTGGTGAGAACCCACATACAAGAGTTTTTGAGACAGCATAGGGTATAGGCGTGGCAAGCAATTTGCTAACGTCCGCGTCGTACCATCCCTTCCCTACCCCCACTTCCTCGGCTGTGATGAATTGGGTCCTAATACCATAAGAGCTCGTCTCTAGGATTAGGCCGAACTGAGCCATCTCCTTACCCCCTCCATCCTTGACCTCTGGAACGAAACCCAGCCATTGGCCGGAGTATCCGAGGCAAACATTTTATTTTGTGAAGGCCAAAGAATTTCCCTATAGGGAAAAAGGCATCACAAAATAAAAAACCCTAATAGCAATGTTTAACTAAATTAAAAAGATCTTTTAAATGATACCAAATTTGATGGCGTAAGTAAAATTTTTGTTTTTATTTGCTGGTGAAGGGATTTTATTTATCACAAAATCTGTATTTGAATTCATTAGAATCTTCTTTCTTTTTTTTTTTAGTCTGACAAATAATAAAGTTGGACTAATAAAGATTGGGGAGGATAGTATAGTAGCAAGTAACTAGGTTCAATTTACGCGTTTCAACTGTAGCAGACTGGCTAAAACTTTCAGCAGCCATGCTTCCCCAAAAACATTTTCATTTAAAATTTCACCACAAAAAGAGTTACAAGACTGCAACACTAAACCCTGAAAATCAAACAAAGTATGTAATCTATAAACAGTATTTTTAATTTAAGTGACTGACCTAAATTTATTATGACTAAGATCCAGTGTTCGAACAAAATTTCCAAAACTGTCCACTAACATCCGAGGAATTTCTTCAAGGCTTTCGTAGGCCAATGTCAATCTTTGATCTTCGTCTGTAATGCATTCTTTTATATTGACTCCTTGGAAAGTAATACCTTTCATAATGGCCTGATGGATTACACATAATAGTTGTTAGTTCCTTTTTAAAATTTATTTGACTTGATTATAAACATAAAAACTGACCTAATCTGTTGACAAATGTTTAAACAATGTCTAAAAATGGTTTCTTTAAAAATATGTTTGTATAAAATCATTACAAAAATTCTACTCCTGCTCGTATCATAGTACCTCTACGTATTATCAAATAAGGTCTGTGCATCAAATAAGATATCCACAGTACTGCAAAATATTTATGTTGCAAATTAACTAATCCAAACTAGAAATATTCGTTAACATGTTGAAGTTTTAAAAAGCTAAACAATGAGCATTGTAATTTAATTAAACTAGAAAATGTTAACTATAACAAAGTTTCAGTTATGTTGTCAGACCTAAACAAGTCCTATGATTAACTTACGCCACATACCAGTAGGCCTAAAATGGAATAAATTGAAATAATTGTTACTTTAATTGGGGGAAAGTTGCTCCTGAGTTTAATTATACTAAAATAGTGGGGCATAATTTACAACACACATCCTCGTTATACTGCGGCAGTTGTGCCAGCAATAAAATGTTCTAGAATGGAATCACAATGTAGAGAAGAAGTAACTATCATAAACCAAATACAGAAGATTTAACCACTAATTGCCAGAATATCATTAGCTGTTCGAAGGCATTCTTTTTAGGAAAGTAAGAACTGCTAGCAACTTAAATATTGTTTCAAACTGAAAACTTGCTGCTGTGACTAGAGGCTGTAAGGTGCAGGTGTTTTTTGGTTGCAATTCCGTCATGGAAAACAATGTAGAATACTATAGGGCTTATACAAATTAAAACCGACTTAAAGTTTCGTTCCTGTAATGTATACAAATTTACTTCTTTGAGCCATGTAATTTAATATTTTAGCTGATAACTTGCGCATGCGTATTACCAACACGCTAACGTTGTTTAATTTGACAACGTGGTTATCAAATGTCGTTTTACTGGTTTCTGTGCTGAATGTTAATTATTCAAGGTTTATTAAGACAAATCTACATGTTGCACTCTTATTTTCTATTGTTAAATCTTTTATATTTTGTTTACGATCGTTATTGTTTCTCTGTTTGGTGCCAGTGGAGTGTTTAGATTCTTTTGTTTAGTGCAAACATAACCAAAATGACTGAACTTAAACCTACTTTTTTGGTGTTTATTTCTCTTGTAATTTTTATTTCTGTGGGTTTTTGATTTTACACTAAATTAAGAATATGAAGAAAAAAATCCCTACATCTCCCATTTCTACATAATTACCAAATTTACAAGTAAAATGTTTCTTAGTTGTTCTGGTAAATATATTGAAATAGTAGAGTATGGAATGGCAATCGTGGTGTCATTTTACAGTAGAACCCCTCTTAACCGGTCTCGGCAACCGGTCCTCGGATTAACCGGCCTATCCGAAGGAACAACAGAGTTTTTTTCTCTTACAGATTATATTACTGTAAATGGCCGAAGTTTCAAACATTGATTGTTTGACGGACATTTTCCGGAAAATTAAGCTGGGTGACGCAACCTTAGCTGTGCAATGTGAATTGCGTTAGATGTTTAATTTGTTTGTGTTTGTTTATGTATGTACATACAATAAAATGAGTTGCAATAACGTCTTATTTGCTTGTTTATTTATGAAATATGTAGATTATTTTTTAGCAAAAATCTATTTTTTACGGGTACCTCAGATCAACAGGCCAGGTTCTCGGTCCCGGCCAGACCGGTTAAGAGTACCATGTTGCATAAAAACCGTGTGGAATATTAATTTATGGGTCAAAGTCACAAAATGGGACAATTTAAAAAAAATTAAAATTAAGTGTTTGATTTTATATAAATAAATAGCGTATTAGGTAAATAACATGTTCAGGAACCTTATCTCATATGTAGCTAAGCTAAATTCTATGAATTTCTATTTTTTTATGGACTTTTAGTGTACCGAAGCATCAATGAATACAAATCGGTCACGCTTGCTAAATCGGCAAAATATTACTTTGCGATAGCTTAAAAGTATAATTAATAATATCTATATACCCAATAACATTCATTTAATAATTCTGTATAGAAATTATACAATCAGATTTTGAATCAAACATATACTGCCGATTTCGTATGTGTGACCGATTTTTGTGGCCATGACCGGATAGTAACAATTGTGACCGATTGGTAGCAATCGTGACCGCGCGGTAGCAATAGTTACCGCGCGGTAGCGATCGAGGCCGTTTTGATAATAATTTAAATTTGTGATTAGAAAATGCTGGAAGACAAGTAAAATAGTTGTTTTGATAACTAAAACAAACAATGGTTGGGGTAAGCAGCTTTTAGTGTTGAAATAAACAAAGCAACCGAAAAATCATAACAAAGTACTGATTGGCTATAATAATGTAATATTAAAAAAAAACAAAGTAACTTATTGAATTAATATGTATAACAACACAATCTTTAATAGCAAAATCTTTAATAATTCCAGATAAAACACAAACAAAGGATATATAATTGCTAAAAGTAGTAAATAAACAAAACAGTCACGTAATACCATGGCGGTCACGCTACCGATTTGCACGTGACCGCTTTGTAATTTTCAAGTAAAACTCGGTGAATTAGCATTAATAGGTAACATAGGTTTGTCCTATTGAGTTTAGGATAAAGACAACGAATGCACAACTAACTAGGCACGTTGGTTACTGCAACATTTTAATATACACTTAAAATATTTACGTGACCGTTTTGTCATGCAATTAAGGTACTATTATTAGTTACCTTAAATTTAGGTGATTTTTCGAAGAATTTAACAACCGGAAATTGAAATTATTTCAACTAAGCCAGCAGTTGAAGTTCACTAATAAACTTCCAACAGACTACTGATCACGACCAATAACGTAAAGGCAGGTTTGTACTTTAGTCGGTCTTTATTCAGCTGTTTCAAGGACAAGTGTTGAATAAGAAAATAGACATAGTTATCTTGTCCTCTGCTCGAATATTGGTTATGAATTAGTCATCACATAACCTAAACGTTTATTCTATGCCGTTTTTGCCGTGATTATCGATCTCCTTGTTTGTTTATTTATTTGACATTCAATATTTAAGATAGCTAGTCAAGGACAGTGACCGATTTGTATTTCTTAGAAAGGAAACATATTTTAGTCACTAAAAATAGTAACTTTTTATCGTGCAATTTGTTTAGTGAGAAGGAAAAAAGTGTTTCAGAAATATAAACATTTTTATTTTTGTCATATTTTTTTTTTTTTTTAAAGGGACTGAAATTGTCCCGTTTTGTGACTTTGACCCTTATATATTTTTAATATGCAATGCAGTGACATAAATTTACAGTCTTGTAACAAGTGACACTCTAAAATGAGGTACCTCTCAAGTGTAAAGTTAAGTTATTATTGTTTTTATATATTTTATTTCTTTGACGTGTATGACCAATGTACGAAAATATATGTTAAATTAAGTGTTGTGTAGCCTATATATGAGTTTGAGTGGACATAGATCTAGCTGGCCTGATGATGCTGCCTGTGGCAGTGAAACATGAAGCCACATAAAAAGGTAAAGTAAAACTATATCAAAGCCCACTAAAGAATACCGTTGAGGGGCAGGCTTGAACACTATAAGAAGCGGCCGACGCGCAGTGCATTTCACGCCAACCCCATATTGGGAGTATTTTCAATACACAATGCATTGCGTGCTTCACACGCCAAACCCCGTATTGGGAGAATTTTCAATACACAATGCATTGCGCGTTTTGTTAGAGTAAAGTATTTTTGTTGAACCTTCATAGTATCAAAGACCACGAAAGAATACCGTTGAGGGACGGGCTTGTGTACACCGAGACCTTGAACGCGCCAATCGCCATAGTGCGACGTTGTCACGTTCTTCTCACGCTTCTAACTGACTGCGGCTGACTCAACGCATTTATAATTCTTTAAACTGTGCGATCAAGCCTCGAGCGGTAAATACCAGGAGTGTTTGAGGCTAGTAGATATGGCAACGCTGCGCGCCCATCCTATTGGCCGTCTCGCAACGGTATTCTTTAATGGGCTTTGATATAGAGACTACTAACAGTTGACAATTAATAAATAATATATATAAAATATATGAAGTTTTAAGCCTATCAACAATGAATATGAATATAATCAACTTGATTATTGGAGACTAGGTCATTATTTACACTCTAGGACTTATCATGATGTATGTTTCAGACATTTTACGTCATAATTAACATTTATTGTACAGAAAAATAGATGTAAATTTACTTTACTGTGCTCAGCTGATATGTTGCAGACGACAACCTTTTATTTTAGGAAATAGAGTAGGCGCTAGTGCTACCAAACTAAGCACGTTTTACTATTCTTGCATTTCTGTCATTGTATCCAAAACAACGCAATTGATGTTACTAACTTATGTATACTAACAAAGTGGAAACATACTGAGACTAGATATTATAAGTTGAAACTTCAGATTTTTTTAAATTTTCGTTGATTTAAAATACATCTATGTAACGAATACATTTAGGCCCTTGTTAATCACATAGGATTGATTCAATGTATCGAATCGTGAACATCATTGTATATGGAATATCTGTAATTTGAAGTATAGTGAACATTAAGTATTTATGTATTACAGAATTTTATAAAGTGAAAATTGTGTGTACTATTCCTGTTTTGTTATCATATGTATTTTATTAAGAAATGTTTAGTTGAAGGAATAGCGGAGTCCAACAATCATGTTGATTTACAGATGAAATAAAACAATAACACAAAATCTCACAACAAATATGTTTAATAAATCAAACGCGTTTCAACGACAAAGTCGCCATCCTCAGTGATAAAGCTACAAAAGCCAAACTACAACTAAACTAGCAAAGCTCCATGCCCCGTATTTATACAAACTGCAAGGGGCGTGGCACAAGACCACATTACACAACAGACTGTGTGTTTATTTACGTATGCACAGTCCAATGTCATTGAAAAGATATATATCTAATATTTCCCGAGTTAAATAAGTTGTGAATTGGGTTTAAAGTGTTTTATTTTATTTTCATAATTAATTACTTTAAATTTTGTTAATCATATTTTCTGAACGTTTTCATTTATTTAAAACGTTTTGAAATAGAATTGAACATTAGAATTACGTATTAAAGCATTTTCTTGCGTATACGTTGGCACCTCTTCCGCATTATGGCATATGGTCATAATGTAAACTTTCGCTGAAAAGTATGTATTGAATTGAAGTGAGTTAAGGTTAAATTAAAGTTATAAAATTTCGTAGCAATATTAAAACAAACTGAAATTTTGCAAAAAGAATTAACCTAAATCATTCTAAAATCTTCTTGTTACCTTTATTTTGCCTACATATTGTACTATTAACATTTAACTTCATATCAGAAGACCTTCAATCTGTCTTTTGTTTAAGGTCTGAAGTATTTTTTACAACAGATTGTAATATTAATTTATTTTGACGAATAACTGAAGGAACACTTACCACAATTAGTGTATTTTTAAAATGTGTTACTTATACAATTAAACAAAAAAATTAACGCGTCATTAGCCACTTTTACTTGGACACTACACTAGTACACTAATATTATTATTTAGCATTTTCCTTTGTGTTTTATTCTCATTCTAATCTGTCATAGTCAGATGATTCAATTTACGTCATTTACATGTATTGTATTAACCTTGATTAATCAGCTGGAAGAATTATCTGGCTGGCTGTATGATGTTTTAAGCACGACCTTCTTTGCAGAAATGTCAAAATTACAAAGATCGATTTATCATAATGTATGATAATCATATTATAATGTTGCTTGTGCATAATATGTGTAGTTGTCTATTAAAAGCCTTCATTCTTTAAGAAAACTAAGAGTAAGATAGAATGCTTTTATTGTGAGTTTAAAACTTGTTTACTTCTAAAACTAAAATTTCACTAGAACAAAACCTACTATCAGATGTATATTATCATTAGTTCGTCTTTATGATCTTGTTTATAAACTAAAACTGTAAAGACGTTGCCTGAGATCATTTTCCGTGTTGTTTTTGTTGTGGTCGTTGTCATTATTCCTTATCAGAAGCTATGAAGCTATTGTGTGCTATATAATATTTAATCTTTTGATTAAGATTCAGTTATCTTCACGCGACTTCTTGCCATATTTTATTAGGACAGACAACATTATTGTCTGCGTTTTATATCTATAACCAGTAATGAGTATTTAATATTTATTGTGATTATATGAAATTAGGCTTAGACCTAATATAAATATAATTAATATGTCTGGTAAGTAGCACGGCATAAATCACATTAATTTTAAAACGATTAGGCTAGGCCTATTTGTTTTGATATGCCTAATATGCAGTGTCAGGCTTATTGTAAAATAAAACAAATTGCAATCTTTTTCTTTAAAAAATTAAAAATTATTTACAAACCAGTGTAAATCTCTTCCTGAAAAAAGTTCAAATGTTTATTGAAAGTTTGATATCATAAGTCCTCAAAAAGGTGGGCAAAGTTCAAGAATCATTGATGTGATCTACACAATAATATTATTATATAGAATCAAATTATCTAGGTCTAACATGAAATCTACTTTTTTTTAAATTTTGATCAATCTTTGGCGCAAAATGACTAGGCCTAGGCTATACGACCCTACGCCAACAGAAATGCAAGAGTACAAAAAAAAATGCCTGAAGTTTTAACTTAGTCTGTAGTTACAGTATGTGTACCTGTATTCAACATTTAACAGTAGAATGTAATACAAGGTCATCGTCGTCTGCATAAATATCAGCCAAGGGTCATATAGTAAATTTACGCCCAATCTTTTACTGATATGATAAGCAAGGTGAAAGTTTACATTAGGACCCTATTCCATATTGCTTCAGAGGAAATGGCAATAATAAGTAATTGTTACGTTAAATTCTATTTAAAAACGTCTTAAATAAATTAAAATATGATTAACAAAACTTTAAGGGGCGGTTCAGGAGTTCAGGTTTATCTTTAGTCCGGGCTTAAATACCAGTTCAAACCGGTATTTGAGCTGCAGTTTAAAAATTGACTTCAGGAGCTCGGGTTTAACGTTAGACTCGGACTAAAGATAGTCCCGGCTTAAAGGTGACAGGGATAAACTCGAGCTTAAGAAATCGGCTTCAGGAGTCCACATCGATTTAAACCCGAGTCTAAAAGATAAACTCGTGGGTTCAGGAGACCAAGTTCGAGCGTAAAAAAGAAAGCCCGAGACTAAAAAAGAGCGATTTTAAGCTCCAACTTAAACCCACTGGAGGGCAGGTTTAAGTTGGAGTTTAAAAAAAGAATAGTATTTACATGATTATTTACCGTAATATTGCAAAAAGAGTTGTATTTTCGTCATCAGGATTAATTTCGACACACATTGGTAAAAAAAAAAATATTGACATAAAAAATATATTTTCATAGTTTTTTACATTGTTACTATAGAAAAACTGTTGTTTCTCAGCTATGGATAAAAATTACTTTCTTAATTTAGCACATAATGATTATGTATATAAACTTATTTAATAAATAAACATTTGAAAGGACTAGAATAGGAACTACACGTTTATAAGGAGGCATACACATATTGCATTACGTAATTACATTATCCCTTTACGTAACGTAACCCAGTAAAACAATATTTTTACGTAGTTTTAACCGTAAAAAGTCAAATTAAATCTCAATATGATACAAATTAGTCAAAACTACCTTTACTTATGTATTGATTGATAGGTTTTACCATTAATATTTCAACGTATTAAAAGGAAAATGCAATGGCGAAAGAAATGTACTTTCATATAGCCTAAATGCATATATGCAATGTAATAACAAGCTAGTAATATAATAGTTTACATAACAAAACAAAAAATACTTTAAACACAAACTTAAAATCTTTTCCTTTACAAATAAAACTACACTTTAAAAACAAAGGAATTAAACAGTCCTAACAAATAGTTTAGTAGGAAACTGTATTATTATTTAATCTATACTAATATTATAAAGAGGTAAAGTTTGTTTGTTTGTATGTAGGGGGTAATCTCTGGCGCTACGTACTGAACCGGTTGAAAAAATAGTATTACTAATAAAAAGCTACACTATCCCTGAGTAACATAGACTATAATTCATTTCGGTAAAAACCTTTTTTTATTTTAATATTTGTAAATTTAGTCGGAAAAAATCTTAGGTTAGGCCTGGAATGATAAACCAACACATGTATTTACATTTATTACCATAGCAACCAATTGAATAAAATAACAGATAATTAGATGTTTGCTTCAATATTTCCATGAACAGCTGATTTCAAAATTTGAAGCAATTATTTTTGTATTTCTAGCTTTTAGGTTAGGGTTTTAAAGTGTAGACCTGAGCTTTGCTGGTTCTTTTAACTGCTGTTATAAAATATAAGAAATAATTTGGTTTGAACATTTAACATTATTTACCATCTTAGTTTTGAGGTTATTATTAATACTACAACTGTATTATAAATAAAACATAACGTATGTTTTTAGAAGGTTCCATTGGGTGTTGGCATGCGAAGCACGCAGGGGTCTCCCCTAGTAGATAATATAATATTAAAGAAACAAAATAATAAATAAACTGAAGTGATTAGCATAGTTTTTAATGAGAATTTGAGAACGTTTTAGTTTAACGGCGTTTATTGCGTTAAAGATTCACTCAGTAGATGAACAGTTATTTGCTCCAAGGTTTCTCTAGGTTCAATGCCGATAGATAGTGGGAAAGATACTGGAACAGGTGAGTTTTGAAGAGCATTTTCTTTCATTGTCACCCAGTAGCTCCTCTCTTCTCCTTAAAATAGCGTAAACAATATTACAAGAATAACACAATCTCACGTCTACGGGTTTTCTAAAGAAACTGACCCAAAACAAAGACACAGATGTCAGCAGGGTTATAAAAACCCTCCCCCCACCCGCATCATATTGTTTAAAGAGCTGTTTGATAACGAAACTGACAGATAGACGCTGGAGAGTCTGCCACGATGCGCCCAGTGTTAGCAGGTATTTTCTGTCGCTGCCAACGTTACCAAACAAATTCCCAGCGTTTCCCTCTCATTTAGGCTCAGTCTTACTTTAAGCTCGGGCTACGTTAAGCTCGAGCTTATCTCATTTACGCTCGGACTCTTGAACCCAATTTTTAGTCGCAGGCTATTTTAAGCCGGGACTAACGTTAGACGCGGACTATATAAACCCGAACTCCTGAACCGCCCCTAAAAGTATTAATTATGAAAATAAAATAGAACACTTTAAACTTAAACTCAATTCACAACTTATTTAACTTGTGAAATATTAGATGTATCTTTTCAATGACATTGTAGTACTCCAATATTCCTACAACTAATTAAACATCAGTTAATAAAATAACTTACAGTAGCCTATATAACAAAACTGGAACATTCAAAATTTTCACTTTATAAAATTCTGTAATACATAAATACTTATGTTCTCCGTACTTTACATGAAACTCCGGTTATTCAATATACAACAATGTTCACTATTTGATACATTGAATCAATCCTATGTGCAATGCCTAAAATTTATTTGTTACATCGATGTATTTTGAATTGATGGAAATAAAAATTTTGTAAACAGATAAGATAGTAGTTTATGCTCATAATTAATACCATCTGGTTGACATGGGCTATGTTTTTTCACAAATTATTGTACGAGCAGTGATTGCCAAATGTTAAAGAAAAACTAGCGGAGTTTCGGTGTCGCACACCTAGCAGGTTGATGACTTTCTTTTTAGGAATATAGTGTGGCGGTAAACACTATTATATACCATTACTTGTAGGAACAGTTTCACAGTTGACACCTTATTTTTAGTAAAGTAAGAGGTGCTACCAAATTATATATGTTGGTATTATTGCAGATGAGAGTGACCGACCACTAATTCTTCGACCAAAAGGAAACAAAACTTCCATTTCTTCAACTATATGTAAAGAAATTATACTGTGGTAAATTAAATATTAGCAATATAAAACAAGTATAAAAGAACAAACAACAAAACTACAAGTTGAATAGAAGAATTAACATATTTAGCAACTTTCAAGAGTTAACTTACATATTCAATAGTTTGTAAACACTTCTTACTTTAATAGATTTTCAATGAGTAATGTGATGAATTTAAACAATTAGAAATACTGAAGCCGAAACCACAAGTTCGGTGATTAAAACTACACAAATAAACTGAATCACATTCTTCTTACTTTCATCAAAATATCAACAGGTTGGCATGTTGTAAACTTACGCCGTCTTTTATTTTGTTTGCCATAGTTATTAGTTATATTTTTACTGTCAGTGAAGTGTTTTTTTTTTTAACATGTTAGCCCACGGATTGGAAAATTTTATCAATAAATTAAATAGGTACTGTACCTGCTTTTTTGTCTTATCCAATCCTAAAATCACTTTGTGACTACCGCGGTTTCGAATAACCTAAGTACCCATCTTCAGATCACAGAAATAAATAAAAATAATTCCCTTCATGAGGTCGTCAAATACATTAAAGTCAATACATTAAAAAAATCATAAAAACACATCAAAATCTTTTAAAAAGTGTTTTAATATGTTTCGTGGCATGTTTTTGTTTTATGTATTGATTTTAATGTATTTGACGACCTCATGAAGGGAATTGTTTTTATTTATTTCTGTTTTCTGAAGATGGGTACTTAGGTTACCCGAAACCGCGGTAGTCACAAAGTGATTTTAGGATTGGATAAGACAAAAAAGCAGGTATTGTACCTATTTAATTTATTGATAGATATGAAGCATTTTGTTTGACTTTTTTAGAGAACGCCGTGAAAATTATTGAACTTGAACTTAACCTACATTTCTTTCTTTTTGTAATCTTTATAATAAAGTATTTGTCTGGCACGGAAATAATTTGCATTTTATATACTCAATTTAATTTGTACTTTCAGAATAAGAAAACAAATGCCCTATTTATATGGTCACCCTCATCTGCAAAATTAACTATTTGTTTACAAACTTGGAACATACTGTGACTGGAGACTGTGTTAGTTTGGGCTCAGGGTTTTTATTAAGTGACAACCCAGAAGTAATACAACAAAAGTAATGGTAGGCCTGTAATAAAAATTCACCAATAGGGCTTCCAACATATTGTCACTGTTTGTTTGCTATTAGATATAAGTAAATATTTGCTATACGGTATTAAGGTTTATAAACTACAATTGTTACCTACCAATATTTTTTTTTACAATCTATAGGCCTACAATATACATGTACTGTGTATTATGTGCGATAAATACATAAATTAAGCAATATTTAGTGCATACCGTACATATATTAAAACTTTATATTTATCAGTTTATGAATTAAAACCACTAGCGGAAGACGAGAATGATTGTGTCTCAGAAGGAAGTGAGAACGAATTGAGATAAGTTTAGGAGTTGGTTTGAATTAGGCTATGTATTTAACTTTATACATTTCTGAAATTCTTAGCTTAAGTAATGTTTATAATACTGTATAATAAAAATATAATATATATTATAAACATTACTACTGCTATAAATTGTATCATTTCCAAAGTTCCTTGATGCGACATTCTGTTATAATGGGAAGTAAAATATTTGTAGACTATTTTTAATTCAGCGCACACTTTTATTTTGTTAAACCTTAAACAGTTGATTGTCCAACTCAATCTCCAAACCAGGTCTTTTTGCACCGTCAACCAATCTTCTGTCTTCTGCCTGAATCAACAATAAGTATAAATCAGATAAAATTAATGATTGAATTTCTTATTCTCTATGCCTTAGATATGAAAACAGAGCCATCAAGTCCTACAAGAGGAGTGTCTGTTTACTTGAAGCCACAGTTTCATAATTCCGGTAGCAACATGAGTAGTAGCAGTGGACATGGTGAGTTAACTATCATAAGTGATTATATACTGTAACCCTATTGTGGACGGTTTGTTCTAGAACTTAATCACACCAATCAGAGGTCTTGGTCCTTTAAATGTCAGAATAAATTATGTCATAAACACTCTAAACTTTTGCCAATATATTGTCCATCTAGATGGGAATCAAATGGATGGTCTTGACCTTACTAATAAAGTATAGATTAACC
>JAGFPH010001098.1:189886-206601 GCA_018207615.1 Philaenus spumarius | reverse complement strand
ATGGGCTTCATGTAAATTAAATAAACTAGATAGATCACTAGGCTCATCATTTAGTAAATTACTATTGTTACCACTGGTCTGTGTAAGGTTAGGTCTATCATCAACATAGTGATGTTTATTACCCTGTTTATGAGAATTACCCTTTTTACTAAATTTATACCTTGATTTAGAGTTATGTACATAATTATTATTTTCTTTACAAGAGTTAAACTGTTGCGAATTGTTAGAACTGGTGAAATTAGGCTTACTAGCTAACTTTTGTTTACAAACTTTTTCTAAATGACCTTTAAGACCACAATAATTGCACTTATACTCACGAAAACGACAGATATTTGTGGTATGACCACTTTTCCCACAACAATAACATTGCACTACACTCCCTCTTCTAGATGAAGTTGAATTTCCTGTAGTAGGGCCATGCTGAGACGACTGCTTCCCAGCAGCTAGACGTTGGATACGTTGGATTCCAGACCCATGAGTAGAATTGTGAATATGACTCAATGATGCTGCATTGCGTTCCGCGGCTTCTAAAGATGTTGCTAACTGTGTGGCTTTTTCGTAAGTTAAATCAGGTTCCGATAGAAGTCTCTGCTTAATAGAATCACTTTTTAAACCACTGACTAATCTATCGCGAAGATAGTCATTTAACGAGTTTTTAAAATTACAATGAATAGAAAGTTTCTTAAGGTTGGCTATATAGTCAGCTACTCCTTCATGTTCAAGTTGGTTACGTAAGCTAAACTTATACCTTTCGGCAATAAAAGATGGTTTAGGATACAAATGGTTTTGTATAATTCCCACCAGTTCGTCATACGACTTAGTACCCGGTTTTTCAGGTGTACACAGATCACGTAAAAGATTAAATGTTTTAATACCAGCGACTGTCAACAAAGTGCTAACTTTTTTCACTTCTTTAATGTCATTACATTCGACAAACAATTCGAATCTTTCGATGTAAGCAGCCCAAGTTTCATTAGCTGAATCAAATTGTGTCATTGACCCTATTACGGCCATTTTCAGATTAGGAATATAACTTTTTACTACTGTAAAATCATGTAATAATGGAATTAATTGTTCGAGTTCATCATCAGAATTCATAAGAAAAAGTTCACAATTAGGCCTAAATAGCACAATATAATAAAAAATTCAATACAGTTCAAGAAATAATATGCAGGCTAGGCCTGAATTTCTTCCGGTTTTGAAATTTGTTAAACATACCTTTCTACGTTTAAGATTCAATATTAGTTCAAAACACTGCAATAGACTTACAGAAATATAATGAAATGCACCTTGCTACATATTCATTAGCCAACACGTTGTCCAAACTTGCTTTTTCATAACCTTCGAAACACAATAACTTTATCCTCGTCGCCAATGTGGTGTCCTTAACCGAGCGGTGAACTATTGACTCTTACACAATGTATATGAATTAGGATGACCATTAATAAACACTAAACAGATTAGTTTAAACATGGCTTGAACAAGACGGACACATGTCTTTTAGGTACAGGCAAGAAGAGCAAGAAGGATACGGAACGAGTCCCGTTGTCTTGTGGGATAGGACAATGCATTCTGGGATCGCCATGACATTTATTGCCAACTTAAGTAACATAATTATACACTACATTTTCTAAGTACACAAAGTAACAATGGGTCAACATTATATTAACATTAATTTATGTAATAAAATATGATTTATATGCCTGTAGTTACAATATTCTTTTAATATTCCCGTTAACATTGTTTTATTGTAATTGTATATAATTAACTTAATCATTGTATTATCGTTCAATAATTAATAATAACGCGAGTGGACATTGTAAGGAACATGGCTGGTAATAAGCAAATATTAGTCAAGAAAAAAATGCCAGCCGGTGAGAAAAAACTATGCAGTAAGGTGCCCGGTTTAGTTTGCCACATTACGGGAAAGTGACAAGACAAAGTGGTAGCGCGAGGGGGAAGGGGAAGTAGTGTGCCCTCCCTCGCTACTATCTCATTCTCTCTCGCACAAGTACTCAAAATAAGTCGCCGTCTTTAACTTTAAAGCCATCTATAATAACTCCCATTGCAGTGATGGGTTGATTTACGATACCACCCATACTTTTTTTTTCTTTATCGATATCGAGAGAGTCAATAGCCGAAACTCGATATCGAGAGATGTTCAGTTTAGTTTATATCATTGTTAATTAAACACTTCTTGTTTTATTTGAATTCAACTATTCATGCGCTTAGTTATTTGTACTACAGATGAAGGTCAAGTAGGCTCAAGGTCAACCACTTATGGATTCGTTTCTTACGTGTCTATTTATAGAATTAGGGTGCCTACTGTGACGAAAAGTTACAAATTGTATAGATCGGTAACTAAAGTATAATACCGTAATTATTTTTGTTTTAGTTCGGGTAAAACATTTTAGACATTTTCGGGATTTACGTTGCCCGTGATTTATGTTTTCCGTGGGAGTCCCGACAATTGCCTTTGTTTTACTTGTTACTCGTTCCTGCAAATAACGACATTTAATTTCTGCTTTTCCGAATTTTACAAGTGTTATCTATATAACCTTTTCGGCGGACCTTAGCGGTTGTATATTAAATTAAGTTTTAACTCTGGTATTTTATAGAAACAAGAAAAAATTATTGTTCTCGTGAGTATAGGTTTTTTCGCTGACACGCTGTCTTATATTAAATTGAGTTTTAATGACGTCGTTTTATAAAATTAGCGCTATAATATTTGGAAGTCGCATTCTTTGCGGACATTCATCATTGTATTTTAAATAATATTTCAACAATAGTAGTTCATACATTTTTCATAAATTGTATTCGAGCATCGTTTTTTTTCGCGGACATACGCTGTTGTACCCTATATTACATTGCGTTTTATAAAATTAGCGCTAATAATATTCAGGCATCGTATTATTTGCGGACATTCGTCATTGTATTTTAAATAGTATTTGAACAATGGTAGTTGATAAAATGGCACAATTTGTATTTGGGCATCGATTTTTTTGCCGAAATACGCTGTTGTATATTACATTGCGTTCTAATGCTGGCGTTTTATAAAATTAACGCAAATAATATTCGGGCGTCGTATTCTTTTGCGTACATTAGTCATTGTACTTTAAATAGTATTTGAACAATGGTAGTTGATAAAATTGGCACAAATGGTTTTCGGGCATCGATTTTTTTCACGGCAATTGCTAAACGGAGCTACAGTCGTTCGCTGCGCGTTAGAACTGCTTTATCTAATTTAATGTACCGACAAGACGCCGAGCGACAGCGTGACCGCCGTGTTTTACAAAAATGGCGTGCAATTCATGTGGACGCGGCGGTGACGCTGTCGCTCGTGAGCGCCGATCTCATACTAACTCCGATTTAACTAAATGCTTCCGCTGGACGCAACTGCCGAATTGCCGCGTGTCGCTCGTGCGAACCAGCCCTTGTAGTCCGAACGAGCGTATTTGTAGTGTTCATAAGCCATAAATATATAAACTTGGTTTCGACAAAATATTCGGGAAAAGTCGGGAATTTTATATGGGAAATTTGCTAGACACCCTGACTTTGTGACGCTCTCTCAGGCATAGAACGCAACAAGCTCGAACAAAAGTGAGAATTTGCATATTCCGTTATTTAATACACTTAAAATTATTCAATCGTAATAAAACGGGCACCGTTGGAAAGCTAATCAATTAAACTTTAATTTTTCTATTTAAAACTTTTTCGTAAAGCGTACATTTACATACGTAATCACCCTTTCAAATTTGTAATACTCAAATCAGCTGTGATTCACGCGTTAATGATCCCCGTATACTGTCAAGACTTTGTCTCATTTTCAACGGTCTGCAACTCCTCACAGAAGTCATTTATGAAGAAGATCATAACAGCATTGAATTCAGTAGACGATTCTCTTTAAAATGATGTCTTCAAATCACATGTTACTTTGAAAACATCTGTTCTACAGGATTGATGGTAAAACCTTGTAATTGGTCATAGATTTGGCCAATATGCAAGCCTGTTTAGAATCGATTCTTAGAGTCTTATTCGATATATCCCTAAAATGTACAATATATGGTTTTAAAAAGAAAACTTCACAGTTTTTATCTATGTTCAATTCAATACATTTAGATTTCATAGGTTGGTACAACAAATCATAAAACTGAACACATTTCAGAACGTTGCGCAACGTAGTTTGACTTCAGTCAGACTTCAGTTATAACATTGGTTTTGTGTTCTTTTATGGTTATTACAGTTTATAAAATAGTGTTATCTATTGTGTTTTAGTTATAAATAAATAAGTGTAGATTGTGTTTGAGTGAAATTAGGCTTATAACAATGTTCTAATAAAACGGTAAGTGAATAAATAAGATAGCTTAGAAATAAGTTTTTAGGTTAAATGATATTTTGATTTTTCATTACAAAATGTAAAGTTATTTGAAACTGGGTAGAATGCTATTCGATTCTACATTTCATTCTCGAATTTTTGGTATAAAAAACCATTGTTTGAAGTAAAAAAATGTATAGGCCTAGTCCTTTGAAATTACTCATGATTTGCAGGTTATGTAGTAAAAACGTTCAAAGTGTTATTTTGAACTAAACAATTGTGAAATTGAAATATATTTTTACATATTTCTATTTAGAACTAAATTATAAAACTTTTGTGTATTTTGAAAAAAATTACAAAAATATTTTACTATTTTTTATGTAGGCATAAAGTTGTTTTTTTTCCTTCCGTTACTAAACATTTTTTGCTTTCTAAGCTAATAACTTTTACAATTTCAAAAGAAACTAATTTTTAGTGGCATATTTGAATTCTTTGAAGTTTCTCCTACAAAAAAGCTATGGAACACTTTTGGATTGGGGTTAATTTACTATTTTTGGCAAATTTTTAAAAATATGCTTGCAAAATGCTATAAACGGGCTTTTCAATTTTAGCTTTAACCATGCCACTTCTAGCGTACTTTAACTACTTAGGGTACTAGAATTCGAAATCGGTCTTTATTGTTAAAATGTCTTTGTTATCTGTCATTTCTAAATTAATAGAAAAAGTTGTTAAAATGAGGATTCTGAAATTTCTTGAGATGAATGATTTGTTTTAAGTTTGTCAGTATGGGTTTAGAGAAGGCCTCAATACAAAATTTTATTTCAAAACTTCACTTAAATCTAAACAGTAAAACTGAGAATAAGGTATCTGGTCTTTTTATAGATAATAAGAAAGCCTTTGATACTGTGGATCACTCCTTGTTATTGACAAAATTGGAAACAGCTGGTATTAGGGGAATAGCGCTTGAATGGTTTAAGACTTATTTATGTAATAGAACGCAGTTTGTATCTGTTGGTGAATCAATAATTAGTGCTAAAATTGTTGATGTTGGAGTTCCACAGGGTTCTGTCCTGGGTCCTATATTGTTTCACATTTACATAAATGACTTGTATTCAAGAAAAATAATTGGTACAGTGGCAGCATTTGCTGATGATATGGCATTTGTCTATAAGGCAAAAGATAGTGGAAATTGCATAGACTTGTGCAAGAGGATTTATACTCTATATCATTATGGTTTAACTATAATAAATTAACTCTTAATACAAAGAAAACTATGCATATAAACTTTTCATTATCTGATACATTTGTGTTTTATAAACCACTTTCTGATCATAGCCTATCAAACTGCATTGGTCTGAGTTGTGATTGTGCAAAATTGATTCAGTCCTAAAAGTATTAAATATTTAGGCCTTATTATTGATGAAAATTTGCTGTGGAAAAGACATATTCAGAGTCTAAAGAGATATTTGTATATGTTTTTGAGAAAGTTTCACTATCTTAAACTTGTTTGTCCTAGTCAAGATATATTATGCATTTGTTCATTCAAAATTAGAATATGGAATTAGTTGCTGGAGTAGTACTTATAGATCACATTTGAATGTTATAAAAACATTTATTAGGATAATATGTGGTCAAAATAGAAGGTCAAGTTCTTATCCTCTTTTTATAAAAGTAAATATTCTTCCCTTAAGATACTATACAGGGTGTCCTGCAACCATATGAACAAACTTTGTCACGTTATTCAGCATGTCAAAAGAAACAAAAAATGTAATATAACATGTGTCCTATCTCATTCCGTTTTCGGTCTGTCTGTCTGTCTATATGTGTTTTTTACAAAATACTTAATATTTTTAGAAGTAGTTAAGATATTGATTTCAAACTTTGTACACCTATTTTTTGCGTAACCTTTTATCACTGTATGAAAAATTAGAACAATATATTAAATATTTTCAAAATGGCGGCCGTTTATAATGTTTAAAGTAAAATATTTCAAAAACCGCTGACTTTACAAAAAAATTACAAGAGACAAAACAGTTTACTTTTTTAATGACAAACTCAATGGTTTTTTAATTTTTTCTGTAGCTCAAAGGACAACAGAGATATTGACAAAAACAAGGAAAAATGTATTTCTTGGTAGATGTCAACAATACCCAGAATTACTCTAGAAACAAAATATTTTAAAGTTATTTTGAGCTAAAATAAAAAGTTATTTGCATAATGTTCCGAGCACTTTCTGAGCTGATTCCACTAGCAAAAATAACGGAAAAAGTTACTTTATTCATAGGTCTGGAAATGCTTCGTTAGAGAGTTACAGCTAGCGAAAGATTTCACCCATGTTTCAGATTACTCACAGAAACGAATCCCTATTGAAGTATGTAGGGCGTTAATTAAGGTGTAAAATTTAAATTAATTTAATTTAATTTACCTAAAATGAGCATATAAATTTAATAAAATAAGTCCCAGTGCTGTAACTGCTGTAATTGTTAATACAGGGTGTCTTGCAACATATGAACAAACTTAATCACGTTATTCAGCATGTGAATATTATTAATATTAAATAATTAATAAACTACAAATTTTATCAAAAAAAGTTAAGACACAAAAAAGTTAGACAATTTTAAGACAAATAACATGATGAATTATTCTTATTGGCTGAAGGATAACTAAGAAAATTACATACAATTTAATTAATAATATCAATTATAGTAACAATTAAATAATAACTTATGAACAAATATCCTCAAATGCAATGTATTGCACTTTGGTTTTAAAATAGGCTTACCAAACTAATAATGTTTAGCATTATTTCAATAATTTAACACCTTAATTAACGCCCTACATATTTCAATAGGGATTCGTTTCTGTGAGTAATCTGAAACACGGGTGAAATCTTTCGCCAGCTGTATGTAACTCTCTAACGAAGCATTTCCAGACCTATGAATAAATAAACTTTTTCCGTTATTTTTGCTAGTGGAATCAGCTCAGAAAGTGCTCGGAACATTATGCAAATAACTTTTTATTTTAGCTCAAAATAACTTTAAAATATTTTGTTTCTAGAGTAATTCTGGGTATTGTTGACATCTACCAAGAAATACATTTTTCCTTGTTTTTGTCAATATCTCTGTTGTCCTTTGAGCTACAGAAAAAATTAAAAAACCATTGAGTTTGTCATTAAAAAAGTAAACTGTTTTGTCTCTTGTAATTTTTTTGTAAAGTCAGCGGTTTTTGAAATATTTTACTTTAAACATTATAAACGGCCGCCATTTTGAAAATATTTAATATATTGTTCTAATTTTTCATACAGTGATAAAAGGTTACGCAAAAAATAGGTGTACAAAGTTTGAAATCAATATCTTAACTACTTCTAAAAATATTAAGTATTTTGTAAAAAACACATATAGACAGACAGACAGACCGAAAACGGAATGAGATAGGACACATGTTATATTACATTTTTTGTTTCTTTTGACATGCTGAATAACGTGACAAAGTTTGTTCATATGGTCGCAGGACACCCTGTATATATTATATAAAGTATTGTACATTTTTTTTTAAAGTAGGTACAACACAACTGGTTGCTAATTAAATATTGAAAATATGCGAAAGAGTTAATGGTCAACACAAGTAACAATTATAAAAAGGTAGCTTTAGTTTTTAATTTTAATTTTACAATTTAATTATATCTCCTTCAAAAAAAAAAAAATACAATAAGTTTATATTTAGATAAGAGTTCATTAATTGTTCATTGGAGGTTAATAAAAAAACACATGAGTTATCTTGCTTTACAACTAGGATCAAAATTCTTATGTAAGCCTGTGAAAAGTTTATAAATAATAGCTTAGGCTATTGGGAAATGTTAAAATACTGGATTTATGCCAGTTTATTTTATAAGAGAGACACAAGAAACTTATCTAGGGAGGTTGGTGCCAACTCTTCCCAAAGGACAAATGAAATAAGCATAAATATTTTCAAAATGTTACTAAAATCAAATATTTATACATACAAAGGTTAATTAAAGTTGAAATGAATAAAAAAGAATCTGTTAAAAAAGAATCACAGAGTTCAAATTATGCACAAAGTTCAAAAATTATATATATATACAGTTAATCAATCTGACAGTCATTAATTGAAAAATAAGATAAGGTTAACCCTTTATCGTAATAAGTGCTGATATTCACAAATAAGTTTGGATTCAAGTGCATAAAAAGGGTTCTTAAGGTTTGGATAGATCTCACCAAATTATTAGTTCTCCTTCTAGGATATTGGGTCGAGTAATTGTTAAAAAAAAATAGCACTACACTTTGCTTATTTGAATAAGGTTTAATGTAGAACAATTACTGGATGAAATATTAATAAAATCAGGATCTTGTCTTTCAACTTTCATTAGCTAAACTGCACTGGACTGTAGCTAGCTCCATACTGTAACAATGCTTCTTTTGAAGCTATTGTCTGGTCTTCAGGAAATAGATCATAATGCCTTATTAATCTTGATGTCTTCTGGGGTTGAGATTTGTAAATGTAAATAGGTGTTGGGGAGCTGTTAAGTGTTATTTGTTGAAATTATGTCTTTATTTTGTTAAAATAATTTGTTTTGAGGATCATAAATGTTATAAAAAACTTAAAAGGTGTGAGAAAATTAAGTTAATTAAATAAATAAATTTTAAAAAAACACTTAAATAACTCCTTTTTTACAGTTAACATTTTATCATCTAAACTTTATATCTCTTAATCTAGGCATACTATTGAAATTCATAACAAATTCACATGAGCCAATTACAGCGTACGTGGGAGGAACTTCCGTAGTAAAAATGCTGTCATTGTATTGAGATTTAGCGGTCGGGACTTGGGTTTTATATTTATACTGACGTAACGGTGCTTATTTATGTTTTCGCCAAATACTTTTTACATGTAAAAAGGTTAATTCCTTCTATAGGCCATGTTTAATTTTCTATTTAAAATGTAGTTTTCTCGTATCTAAATTTCTTTTGCCGTCTTCCATTGAATTTACAAGCAGATCGGCCCACTAAGTTCTTGATTTTAAATGTTAATCTTTGTCAAATGGTTTCGTATTGGGTTGATATTTTAATTTTAGTGGATGGATATATTAATTTTGAAACGTTTTGATGTGGGAACTTATAGGTCGAAAAGGTCGGGAAGTATTTTCAATCAAATGCAGTAGTTCCGAAAGTCGTGATTTAGCTTTGTTTTTACGTTCTGTTCAGCGTTGCGAATAATTGCTGCTAGGTGGCAGGAGTCTTGATTAATGAATGACTTTCCTGACATGTTTACTATCTCTATCCCGTTCTCACACTTATTTACATTTTGGTTGAATTATTTACAATTAGGTGAATATTTTGAATTACTGTTATAAAAGGTGTGGCTACGATAGTGATCAATTGAAATGTGTACCTAATAAATATAAAACAGGTCTGGAGTTCTTTATAAAACTGCCAAACCCAATAACAGTTTATTCATGAAAATATGGTTATTTTTAGGTCTCAAAATGTATAATGTTGTGCCACACGATATACAATTTGGTCATGCATTCATTACTGGCAATAAAATGTACACTAAAAAAAGTTGTTTTTTCTTTCGAATGATTATGTTGAGGGCTTATTTAGGGCAGTTGAATAATGTGTAATTATAAATGTGGCATGTATGTTCATATTGTGTACGTACAGGTGTATGAGGTATTTGTCTGTGTTGATCGTGTTTGGTTTTTTGGTTGTAGAGTACAAGAAAATGTAATTATTTCGTCTAGGATGCCATAACTGGGCTCCAGCACACGGATTAATTAACTGGCTCCTTTGTGTGTCTTGTATTTTTGTATTTGTTAATCCCTCCTCAGCAGTATCTATTTTTAAATAAATATTGAGCTTGACTTGTGAGAAGATTTGAAATGCGTATGATGTGATGTGATGACTCATTTGTTTGTTTCTTTTTTTTCATTGCATAGATGGTGTGGAGAGGTGGGGTTATATGGAAGCCAGGTTTTGATCGAGGGAGTTGTTGATTATGGGGAATACCCTTGTTTAACGGTATAGTGCACCATGAGTTTCTGCCACAATGTCAAAGATCAATAAGGAATACTACGTTCAAGTATACGCCATTTGAATGAAGCAATCCGAAAAAACACCCGGATTTGTGGTGAAACAATTCTTGGCTTCTGCAACATGATAGTGTACCTGCTCACACTTCATTGCTTGTTCATGAATTTTTGGTCAGATACAACACAGTAATGTTGCCCCAGTCTCTGTACTCGCCAGATATGGCTCCCAGAAATGTAGAGACTTTAAAGGGCTGATGTTTTGCAAGCATAGATGAGATCAAAAGCACATAGCCGAGAGCTAAATACAATCCCAAAGATCGACTTCCAGTAGTGTTTCGGGGACTGGAAGAAGCAGTGGATAAATGTATAATATCTAATGGGGACTATCTTGAACATTGATGTAGACAAATAAATAAAATTCTTTCCTAAAAAAGAAAAGTAAATGTGTGCGGTCGTGGGACCCCAGTCAGGAACAAAGTTCATCATGCTTTTTCTTCAATTCTTTTACCAGCCTTAACGGCAACATAAATACATAATTTTAATCTTTCAATTGCCGTTTATTATTAGTTTGTTTTTTATACAAATATTTACTGTTTCATACGTTTAATGTTATTATAGTAAAGGTGTAGAATTAATTATAACATCAAAGCTAAGATGGTAAACACAGTTAAATGTCCATTCATTGTAAATACTTTCAAATAACATAAAATGTTGGTTCTTCAGTCTAGGCCCAACCTAAAATTATTGTGTGTATGTTTAATTTATTTTACCTGTCTCAACAGCAACATACATACAATAATTTTAGGTTAGGCCCTAGACATTGCCGTTAAGACAGGTAAAATAAATTAGATATACACACAATAATTTTAGGTTAGGCCTAGACTGATGAACCTACATTTTATGTTTATTGAATGTATTTCAGCGCTTAACAATAATATCGTTATGCCGAATGGAACCGATCGTCTCTTAATTTAAATTGATGAACCAAAACACATGTTTCTCGAATGTATTTACTTTCATTGCCATAGCAACCAATTTGATAACACTTTTTCGTTACTCATATTTTATATTTGTCATTGCCATAGCAACCTGTTAATAATACTTTTTTCGTTACGCATTCCATTTGCTATTTGTTAAGGCACTTTGTTCCAATAATTCCTGTTACTTTTTGAACACACCTCTTATGATAGTTTTATTAAGAACTGTGTAGAGTGCTTGTGCTGGTGGCATGGACTGTAGAATCCATTATATTTGATAGAGTAAATTATTAGGCTGAAATTAAGTTTATGTATTCTTGTTCATATTAGGCAGATAATGGTGTAGCCAAACTACTTTTAGTTTCAGAGCATAGTGGACCAGATGTTTATGACTTTTAGCAACGTTTCTGTGTCTAACTTCAGTGATCTATCGGCTTGTGTCATCAGTTGGTTGGAAGAACACTGCAAGCCACAGGTAGGCCTACATGTTGACACTACGGATAAGTAACTGCATGATAGGAATAATAATCTATAATTAGAACGGTTACACTACATGCTATATAAGTATGGGAATAAGAATTCATCTAAATAAGTATAGGAAAGCATCTGATAGAGATGCCATAATGAATCAGAGTATAACCAAATAAACTTATGATGCTAGATGGATTAAAAAGTTGTGTATTTGTATATTTGAAAATGCTAGTTATGAATTATATATAAATAATCTTGTCTGTAATTTACCATGCAAAGACAATTTTATAAATAACTTGACAGCTTTGGGAAATCCTGTTTTTAGGAAATGTAAATGCATTATAATATACCGGGTTTAAGGTCTTATACAAAGTTAGAGGGATTTAAGCAACTATTATGTGAATTTGAGATAGAAATTATTTGTTTGAATGAACATTGGTTCAAAGGTTGATTAGAAATAACCTACATTATGCAATGTAGAGAAGAGATAATTTAATGTAATAATTTAAAGAAGACTTTGTATTTGAAATTAGTTGCTTACAATTTTCTGATGAAAACAGGGTTTCTCATATTATGGTTTCTAAATATCACAATACAGATATAAGAAATGTAATCAGTTTTCTGTATGAAATATTGTTCGGTCTATTTTAAAAAGAATCAAAATCCAAAAAGATTTATATTGCCTCTGATTTTAATATTGATCTACTGGATACATGTGGAAACAACGTTTTAAGAAATAATTTTTTGAATTTATTAGCAGTGAGTGGATGGGTTAGATATTAGTTTTTACTTGCCAACTAGAGTGACAAATGAATCAAAAACCTGCATAGATAATATTATTTCTAATAAGCTGGTTTGCCGTGGTTACGTTTTAAATGTTGAACTTAGTATATCTGGTCACAGAGTTTTTCTGATCTCAATTTTTGAAAACTCTAAAAATGTAGTACAAAAGAAATCAATAACAAAGAGATGTTTTACAAAATGAAGCACAGATAATTTTTCTCAGAGTATTAAAGAAAGAAATTGGCAGTACAGTCATGTAAAAACATCCCAACAAAATTTTGTAGCGTTTTTTCTCCCTATTCAAAACTATTTTGGAACACTGCTTTCCAAAGAAGTCTCTTCAATTTAAAACGCCAAAAACTTATAATTTTGTGAACAAAAGTTGGGTTACTCAAGGAATTTGTATCTCTAGTATGCATAAAAGAGTACTCCATAAATTAGCAAAAGCAACAAAAGACAAGTGGTTTATATAAAAATATTTTTTAAAGTGTCCGCAGTGTAGCTAAAAAAAGTCCAACAATACATTTGTTCATATAAAATTAAATTAAAGCAACATGGCACTTGGTTAGATCTGAATTGGGGTAGAAAGGGGTTGTAAATACAAATTTTAAGAAGTTAAAGTTTGGAGAAAAATACATTACCGATGGAAATGAAATTACATGAAACGTTTTTAAATGTCAGCTATGAATTGAATGCACTGTCTTGTTTAGAATCTGCAAAGAGGTTTTTAAATGACAAGCAAGGGTCAAAAAATCTGTTTGGATTCAATCTAGTTACACCAAATAAAGTACATAAAAAAATGACTAATCTAAAAAATAAGAAATCGGTTGGGTGGCATGTATATATATATTAAAAAAGACTGCAGATTACGTTTCAGTTGATTTAAGTCTTACAAAAATAAATCAGTGTTTTCTTGAAGGGACTTTCCCAAGTCAAAATATGAAAATGCCACTTTACAAAAAAGGTAATAAAGATGATCCTGACACCATAGACATGTGTCAGTTTTACCAGGATTATCAAAACTTTTTGAAAAGACTGCTTATAAGCAGTTGAGTGGTTACCTAAATGGTAGGGGGATTATTTGTAAAAATCAATATGGATTTCGATCTGGGCATACCACTGTTGATGCAGCTGCGGAGCAAATCAAGCACGTGACGGAGGCTTTGGATGGGTCACGGATTACTGCTGGTTTCTTCTGTAACCTATCAAAGGCCTTCGATTATGTTAATCACCAGATCGTGCTTGAAAAGTTACATTTTTATGGCGATACTGAAGTTGCTCTACATTGGTTTAACAGATAGGCAACAAAGAATTATACTAAACAAAAGGGATTAGAAATATGTATCAGACTGAAGTGAAATTAAATGGAGTCAATGTTGGGTCCCTTGTGTTCATTATTTATATAAATGATTTACCAATAACTATTAATCATGCAAAGGTGCACAGATGACACCTCCATAATTATAAAGCAACCTCTTCATTGACAAATAATTATTTGTACTTATTTGAATGTTATGTTGCAATAATAAATGAATAAAAAATAAATAATGGAGATGTTTGTTCATACTAGAGGTGTAACAAAAATAACATAACTATTATTTTGGAACAGTGCTTTGACCGGATCTGTTCTTTAAATGATCAATAACTATGGTTTAGCAGAGGCAAGACAGAATAGGGGGAAAATACAAAAATGTTCATTTCTGCCCTCGTTGTATGACTCGTAGCGCACCATAAATAAAGGCTTTTTTTTCTTATCACCCTTTTGTCATATTTAACGATCTTTTTTATTGCTAATACTCTTACCCCTTTAAAACACATTTATATTTTTTTTGTTCATTAGTTCTATCGTCTTTATTTGGACATTTGGTGAAACTCTGCCTGAATTTGGAAGAGTAAACCTTAATGTGTTGAAAGAACGAGACAAGTTGTTAGTGTTCCGATAGTTCTGATTCCGATTAACTCTATTGGAACCGCCTGATGAAATATCAAATTATTTCAATGCATAAAAGACCAATTGATGATATTTTGTCAGCTGCGAAAAATAAATTTCAGCATAATGAAGTAAGTAAAAGTAATGAAGTTATTATTTTTGTTTTTGAAGACTTATATTGAATATAATAATAATAATTAAAACATAGTGTGAATAAATATATTAAAATAGATAAACAAACTGTGTTAATGTACTGCGCATCCGTGTGCGATCAGCTGTCTAGGAATTCTATAAGCGTAGTGCGTTGTCTCTTGGTTAGTTGTAGACAGTCTGCAATGGTCAAATAACAAATAACTCAAATCTTGGTTTGTTTTGTTTCAGTACTTACCTTTATGACATATTCCGGATTATTAGAAAACCTAATACAAATGATAAAAATCAAATTTCCCACAGTAAAATTTTTCTTTGTTTTAATAATAGGTAAATTTGATACACAATTTATATTGTTTTCCCAATTTTGGCATTTTAAAATAAAAATATTAATTATTTCAGCTTATAAGTTTGTTTATTAAAAAGTCCAATCATTTAACGGTTTTAAAAAAATGGAAAAAAATATTTGTTAATAGACGTTTTGTGATGTTTTTTACACTTGCAAAACGTGTCTATATTTCAGGGAGTAGTTTTTAAAACCTCTTGCCCAAAACCAGTTTACACTTTTTTTTATACACACTCCCTGATAAACCTTGGCCATAAAAGGGTTAATAACTTGTTTGTCAAAGTTATTATGTCCAGTGCAAACCAATTGTGAAAACAACTTGCATAAACTTACATAAAAATAAGTACATAATTTTAGTATACATTTGGTAGTCCTAATTCATTTGTGAAAAACACCTTTGAGCAGCTGGGTAAACCATGTTAACTCCAAAATGGAAATTAACATTTTTAGAATTAATACACTACATTCACTTAAGGGTCTGCTCCAGTAAACGAGAAAGCAACCGGAAACGCAACCGCTTCTCGCTGTATCCCTATCTAAACAGTGCAATTTCTTGCAGCTGAACGCTTTGACATTGCCTCATTTCAAACCATTTTATAAGTCTACCTTTTGTCATTGAGTGTTGAAAAAAAAAACTGAATATTCTTTATAAAATTTCGGATCCGGCTTGCAAATTATTTTTCATTATTAATTTTTTATTGTGTTAGGAAAAAAATTGAAACTTTGTACTTACAAAATGTCAATTACATAACAAATCAAAAGCATTTAAAAAAAAATCTAAATTGCAAGATGGATGCGTATTGTGACTGTGCTTGAAATGAGACCTTGCAAACAATTTTATTATAAAAAGTAAACGAAATAAATGGTTTGAAATTTAACATTGCTCTTATGGGATAAAAATCCAAGATGGCCACCACTACAGCAGACCCTTAATAGATGTTATAAATATTATGCAATTTTAATGTGATTAAGAGAGTGATACTTTACATTAGGATTTTATGGCAACACACAATCAACTTGTAAAAGCTGATTCGGTTGGAATTGTGCTTGAGTCATACCGAAACCATTAAAAAGCACAGTTCCGCAGTTGTAACCTGTTCCGGTAAAATAACCGCCACGACCAATTCCAAGAACTATAATTTGCTAATGTTTTTTTTCTACTTTTAGGAAAACCTGCTTGAGGTTTAATACTTGCAGTTTTTTTATTGAGTAAATGAAGGGTTATTATTTCATAAGGTAGAAGGTTTTTCAAATTATTCTCATTTCACTCTTAGAAATCTTTTTAAAAAAATACAATTTGTAAGATGACTTTGGACAATTTTCCTTGTTAAATTGTTTGGAATATTAAAAAATGTATGCATGAATTACTTTCTTAATTACTTAGAAGGAAATTCGGATTCTTGCAATAGGTGGCAGTTTCACTATTCGGATGAATTGAAACGATTGTCCTGAGCATTTTATTCAAGAATAGCTTATCACTAATCTAGATGGAGTTAGAAGGGAACTATGTCAAAGTGCTTCATAGTACAAGGCCTCTTGGGGCAAGTTTTTCTGGTGTTTATAGTAAACTCATCAAAACAGTACATGTTGGAGTTCTTTTGATTTATCAGATGCAGATAAGAGTTTTACAGAACCTACAGTTTGGAGGCTCCGTCTTTAATTTAATAACTAATAAGGCTTTAATTTAATAACTA
>JAGFPH010001098.1:142050-169886 GCA_018207615.1 Philaenus spumarius | reverse complement strand
ACTTTTAGTAAATAATAAATCGGGAAATATAAAAATTTGAAATGGGAAATAACATTTCTTCACAAATGTAATAACACAAGTTTATTGTTGTTTTAAGTTCTTAAACTTCTGTGCACTTACATTCATATTTTTCACTTTTCTATTTCTGCTACATAAAAGTCATTTTGAAACCAAAACTTGTGATTGATTAAAAATAATACATATAAGGTCCATGACTAATTTACGTTATTTATTTTGCACTTTCATACAGTTTTCATTTTTATAAATTTCATTTTTCTATTTTCTGCTACGTAAAGGTCATTTTGAAATCTTGAGATGTATTAAAAATAATTAAACAAATTCATTTACATTAATTATTATACACTTTGACACATTTTTTGTATTCAAGTGGACTTTTCGCATCCTGTGCACTGATTTTTCTACTTCCTTCTACATAAAATCATTTTGAAAACAAAAATTGAGATTTATTAAAAATAATTAAACAAATACATTAATTTACATAAATTAATTTACATTTTTCTTAAGTATCCAAGAGGATGGGGCTATATTTTTCCATCAAATTGGTGGAATTGGAATTATTTATATGATTTACTTTAGAAAACATTTTAAAAATATATTTTGAGAACTTTTAGTACATATTACATTGGGAAATATAAAAATTTAAAGAATTTAGATGACATTTTATATATTTTATAAACTAGTAAGCATAATAAAAATCATTGGAACTGCTGTTGGAAACAATAAATTAATATACTTTTCCTCTAATATTTTCCTCTTATCTTTGTTTACATAAGAAGCCAAAAATTAGCGCTAAATGTGACCTTTGGTTTGTTTGTCGGCCCCAACCCCGGGGATTACTACTCCCTCCCGTCCCTGGGACACAGACTTATTATGGTACACTAAAAATCATCTAATCACTATAAAACAAAAACCATTGGAAAGGAAATGATTTAAACCTTAATTTTTGTATTTAAATTTTTTTCTAAAACATATATTTACATATGTAATCATCGTTTTAAAATTGTAGTTTTCTTTAAAGCTATTGGCGCGCGTAAAAACACAAAGATATTACTCAACTTTGTTGCTTCTCTAAAGCTCAATATTGCTCGACAGAAATATTTTGTCAATAATATGAAGATACATTTGGATTCATCAAGATTTTAATTTTCTAAAACTGCCTTCCAATTAGACGTCACTCTTATAGTTTCGAAAATATAAAGGTTTCTGTAAACCCTTACAGTTTTCAACCAATAAAACAGCACATTTTGCATTCGAGATAGCTGTTACAATTCGAAATATTTGTCTGAATATGTTTATATATATTTTAGACCAGTGGCAGACAGGAGGGTACTGAGGAGGTGAGTGCTTGGTGAGTGCAGGAACGGAAAGGGGGCAGGTTTAAGCCCCACTCATCCGTCCCGGGGACGTCGGTCCGGACAGAAGGTTAAGGTAGAAACACAATCCCGTGTTTTCACATATGCACGATATCATGCTTAGAAGTACACTTCTTCTTCGTTAGCCTCAAGGACTTATTTATTGTGATCCCACGTTAAGGATGTTAAACCCCAAGTTACCATTGTGAACTTATGAATCCAATTGACGAGGTTGTCCTGGGGAATGTTCTATCCTTTGTAAAGTTTTCCAAAGGTTTTATTAATAACTCACCTGCTCAAACCTCTCGCCCTCATAGATCAGGTTTTTTGCAATTTTAGTTTTTGAATTATCCGTCATTTTGTTTTTTTTACTTAACATCTTTTTAAATAGAAAATATATTGATCTCAAATTTGGTATACATATTTATTTGTATGTAACTCTTTTACAAAAAACCACACTGTTTTTTGTATATTTTAAAAATGGTGACCATATTACAAATTTTTAATGTAAAATACGTCTAAAAAACCAGCTAACTTTACAAACAAATTTTAAACACAAAAAAAGTAAATTTTTTAATGACAAACAATACAGTTATTATCTTGAAAGACATTATAAGTGGGGTATATGATATTTAAAAATATATAGTAGATTTCACCTACCTTGAGATTAAAAAATATGTTGTCCAAGTGCTGTAGTAGAAATTTAAAAACAATATTAGGAATGTATTCCACATCAACACAATAACACGCACATCACATACACAAAAACACACACAGTACTATGGACGATATTTTAAAATTACACACAACGTTTCGCGAAGAATTTAAACACTTCGCGTCTTCAAGTGAATAAACACAAACTAATATTGTTTTTAAATTTGGACTGCAGCACTTGCACAATGTATTTTTAATCTCAAGGTGGGTGAAATCTATTATATATTTTTGAATAACAATACAGTTATTTATTTTTCCGGTAGCTCAAAGGATAACTGAGAGTTATCGGCTAAAAATATAATTTCTTGACTGCAGTCTCTCGGGCGCAAATGCAACCCGCTCGAACCTTAGTGAGAATTTGCATATAATTGCATAATCGATAATTTTACCCACTTACAATAATCCAATCGTAATAAAACTGGCACCATTGGAAAGGAAATGAATTAAACTTAAATTTTTGTATTTACAACTTTTTCGTAAAACGTATGTTTACATACGTAATCATCGTTTTAAAATATGCATATTGTGTTACAGCTATTTCCGCGGACTAATCTGCATTCAATTGTACTGTTATTTCCCACTTCTCCAACGTTCAAGACTATCTACACAAATATTTCTTTGGCTATTATAAAGATACCATTGGATTCGTCAAGATTTTATCTTTTTGTTGGTGCCTTCTAATCAGATGTCACTATAAAAATAGTATTTTTTCCAAGAATTACTGAAAACCCTTGCGATTGGACAGTTTTTCAACCAATGAAACAGCCCATTTGTCAAGTGATTTTACGCCTACCATACAAATGTTTTGACAGATTTCTTTATACCATTTTGTACAGCAAAGTCTGAATTTTGTAACGGTGGGAATTAATCCAGAAATAATCGGTTTTTGTCTGTCTAGATGAAATTTGAAATTTACATAATTATTACGTTCTAGTGAGAAAGTCTAGCGCGTGGGTTTCCACGATATTCAAATGTCCAGTTCTATACGCAGTGTGTAGACTGGCGACTTTTCATTAGATTGATGTCATTTTGTTATTCAAATAAATATAACCCAAACACTTTTGTGAACTAAGGAAAGACAAGTATACCGTTCTTTTCTTTGATTTATCCTCTACACTTTGTTATAATAATATTTCATTTTTGGGCAAAGCATATATTAGTAAATGATGTTACAATCTAGGGCTAGGTTTGTCACCAGTCGTGTACTTGGAACGTAAAAACTGTTTTTTTCAAAATAAAAAATTTGAAATTGATAAATGTTTTTATACAGTTCTATTTAGAACTAAATTACAAAACTTTTTTACGCTTACGAAAAAAAATACAAAAAATGTTTACTACTTGTTATGTAGGCCTAAAGTTGAACTTTTTCCTTTCGTTACTGAACATTTTTTGTTTCTTGAGCTAATAACTTTTACAATTTCAAAAGAAACTAATTTTTAGTGGCATATTTAAATTCTTTGAAGTTTTGTCTAAAAAAAAGCTATTGAACACTTTTGGATTGGGGTTAATTTACTATTTTTGGCGAATTTTTAAAAATATGCTTGCAAAACGCTATAAACGGGCTTTTCAATTTCAGCTTTAACCATGCCAGTTCTAGGGTTAATAGTAGATGTATAACTTTGTAATGTTTATAATTCATAATCAATATTTTAAATACAAAAAGTATATTATAATTTTACAAACTATTTCTATAAGCAAGTAACTATGTTCATTTTTACGCTTTATTATTTTTTCACAGCCTGTTTAATAGTACACCTACATGATGATTTATGTAATAATAATAATAATAAAAGTATGTTTATTATTACAAAAAATTTTCAACTTTACAAAAAGAAAATAATTAAATACTTAATTACATATGAAATAAACAAAAATAACAATATCCAAAATTAATAACACATATAAAAACACAAAACTAAAATAAAAGTAACCAAAATAAATACCACACTTAATGGCATGACCTTTTATAAGGTCATCCGCCAACTTAATGCAACTTCAACTTTAAATTAATAAGACGTTAAATGGTCAAAACTAAATATGCATAAAGAAAAATCTCAATAATTACTAAAAGCTGTAAAACAGCTAAAAACATTTTTAATATATTTATTTAGAAAAACTTAAAATTACACCAATATACTAATACTACAGGATGTAAATATCAGAAGAGAAGATGGTGAGAAGCAAATACCAATATTACAGTAAAAATGAAATCAACATTTACTAAAAATTAAATCAACATTACTAAAAATTAAATTCTAAAATAAGCTCCTGTCTAAGTTTAAGTGCTTATCGTACAAAGCCCTGACCAATTTTCACCATTTAAAATATTTATTATTTTTTCCACATCCAGAAACCTATTTAAAAAACAACGTATTCTAATTTTATTTATTACCCAAAAAATTACATAATATACATGTGATTTATTACATAAATCCACAGAGGTAAACAAATGACTTGTTAGTGGTAGGGTTAAAAAAAATTATAGCTAAAACTTAAAACTAGTAAATTTACATTTCGGAAAGATTTGAATTATAACATCAATAATATAATAATTAATAAAATTTTATACATTTTCAATATTCAACAGAAATAAAGTCAAAAATATATTACATTGTCTTAATCTAGCATAAATTAAAATTTGCAGCAACCCATTTTTTAATTTGGTTTTTTCCATGTTCAGTTTTTAGGACTTTTAACTCATTAGGTAGGGAGTTGAAAATGCTTATTGCCCTAATAAGACTATTCTTAATACTAAATAGTCTTACATCTTTTAGGAATTAAAACACTTCTATTACGGGTGATACTATTCGAATTTATATATTTATCTTTTAAATCTTCGTAATGATATTTTAACGATTCTAGCGAAAAAAGTTGATCTAAATTTCTAGTGTTATTAGAATAAAATTTTCCCTTATTTACAATTTTTAGTAATTATTCTGACGATTTTATAATAATTTAAAAGTATTAGAATACGCTCCACTCCATGCCGTTATACCATAACTATGAAATAAGGCATAATATTAATATCATCATCATAGTTTCAGTTTTCAATATCTTACAGAGTTTATAAAATATAAAAACTAAAAAATTTTGTTTTATTTAGTATATATTCAATATGTTTATCCCACTTCATATTATAATCAAAAATGATACCTAAATATTTGCATGATTCCTTAGTGAGCTTCCTCTAGGGCCATAGGTGCTCACTAAGAAAGGGTTTCAAAAAATTTTAAATCTTAGGGGGAGTTTGGGGGTTCAAAGTTAATAAATCACGGTTTCTCCAAAACTACCAAACAGATTGGAATGAAATTTGGTATGTAGCTTCCTCTAGGGCCATAGGTGTTCGCTAAGAAAGGGTTTAAAAAAATTCGAAATTTTAGGGGGGGTTTGGGGGTTTCAAAATTACTAAAAATCCCCATATTTAACTTTGATTTGTCTCTCCGTGCAAAGCCGGATCGATTGCAGTCGTATTAACAGAGTATATTATTATACACATTCTGTGAAAAAATCATCAAGATACGATAAATTACTTTATTTATAAATTAGTATTATTAAATTTTTAGAATCGAAAACGTATCTACTTTGTAAACAAAATTTCACAAAACATTTAAAAAATGTACATATCTTTTGATATATATATTTGATTTTAAATATTAAAAAAGATTTGGTTTCACAATAAAATTCTCTATAACTTAATTATATTCATAACCCAATACAAAATTAAAATAAATATTAAATAATAAAAACTAATAAAATATTGTTCACCATTTGTCGAATTTGAAAAAGTATATTTTATAGGCCTAATCAGTAAAAGTATTAAAATTTGTTGTAACAATCTGATTTTTTTATATTATGGTTGTTTAATATTTAACATTTTAATTTCTATAATAAAATATGATTTATATGCCTGTAGTTACAATATTCTTTTAATATTCCCGTTAACATTGTTTTATTGTAATTGTATGTAATTAATTTAATAGTGATGGTGCGAGGGGGAGGGGAAGTAGAGTGGGGGTTATACCCTCCCTCGCCACTGTCTCCTTCTCTCTCGCACAAGTACTCAAAATAGGTCACCATCTAATAAATCCATCTATAGCAAGCAACTGTGAAAAATCACAGGTAGATTAATTAGACATACAGTAAAACTCTGATTAAACATCACTTATTTATTCCTCAGTACAGTGGAACCCCCAAAAAAGTCATGTGTAAAACAATCTTTTATTGAAAGTTTACTTTCATCTGTGATTAGGCGAACTCTATGAATGAGTTTTGGAAATCTTACACTATTAAGGATGCCATTTACAATGTCGCCAGTGCACAGAGTGATCTTACAGTGTCAAACTTAAAAAATGGAAGGAATAAACTTTACCCTCAACCTAAAGACGAAGAATCTGAGGAAACAGAGGCTGTTACGGTAGATGAAATTGTCTAGCTGTGTAATCATCTACCAAACAGTGTGAATTTGACTTCAGAAGAAGTAAAAAGGTGAAAGGTGGTTAGAAGGTGACGGATCGGATGGAGGATTCAAAATTTTAAATGATGACGATATTGTTGCCAGTGTGAATGCGGCTGAAGAAGATGCAGCCGATAATGATGAATATACCTTTTGTGTTGAAAACAAACTGTTAGCCACTGTTTATAGGCCGAAACAATGCTAAGTGTACTGACAGGGTGTCTACTACATCATACAAATTTTATTTCTTGACTTTTGGTTGACCTTATTTTCAAGCAAATAAAAATAAAAATTTATAGATATAAAAATCACGAATCATACTGGCTAGATGCTTAATAAGAAATTATAACACAGAACACACGCCATTAAATAAATATAAACTAGAACAATTTGTGAAACTGAACAAATAATCCGGACCCATGTTTCAAAAGATTTGATTCGCCACTATCCGGTACAAGAAAAGTTCATTCGGTAGGTAATAGTTTAAGTACTGGTTTATTACGATTCGCAGAACCTCTACCTTTTATTATACGTACGAGCAAATGAACGGTTCTATCAAGTGAACTAGATGAATCGAATCGAATCTGATTTGAACTTTGAATCAGAGGTGCCACACGTTTTACACGGGTGATTCGTACTATCAGTGCAAACTGTAGGGCGTGGAAAATTCAATTTCAGGCTGGAAAGAAATGGCGACCCTAGACAACAAATCATGGCTTTTTGGGGACTTTCATGACCTTTTACCCAATTTGTGACTTTTTTATAGACTTTCGTGACTTAAGGGGGCTGGTAGATACCCTGATTGAGTGGTTTGAAGAACAAGAAGAAAATAATCCGACACGTACGATACTGCTCTGTAAGTTACGGAATATTGCCGTTCTGAAAGCTCGTATCCAAAAGAGGTAAAAGCACTGATTACCGCACATTTCAAGCTCAATAATCACTTTATAACCCTAAGTTATAACTACCTACTACAGAACTTGAATACATGTTAGTTTTCTACTGTAAATCTTTTGTACTTATTTTTAAAAAAATAGTTTATACATTGCACAGGTTTAATTTATGTTTATACCGAAATTAGTAGATTGATTGTTATTTATAGGTTAAGGTATTTTTCTAACATGGCATTTCTGTCATCCGTCTATTCGTTATTGTTCATGGCGGTGACGGTTAGTCAAAATTTTACTGTACATTAAAAAAACATCATTTAAAAAAAATAATATTTAAAAACAAATTTCATCTAGACTCGATAGATAATAGTGTACAATTAAAAGTAACACTTTTACAGTCTCATACCTATTTACTAATTACACAATATTCAGAAGAAATTTCTCAAGCCTACAAATTTCAAACTATATCTAACCGGGTCCATTTTGCTAGGGATTTTCAACATGGTAAATGTACAGAGCATACAGTTAATTATAAGAAGTAGACCTATGTAAGGACTAATACTTCACGGTGAACTAGAGTATTGAACGTTCACGTGGTTGAAATGTTAAATTTTCGAAAAGTTCAATGAAAATTCTGCTTCAGGAACATGATGTATCGGGAAAAGTGTCACAGACATTTTACTCAAATACAATTTGGAAAACCAAAGAAAATATCATATATTTTATTCACAAGCCTATTTAAAACAAGTATTTTAACACAAAATATATTAAATACAAACACTTAGGCTAAACTATACATATTATTGTTAACTTTAAAATTCACACTAATTTTCATCTTCCGTAGACCTATATTTGTAAATTAACTTGTTGCAAATTTTTGTAACTATATTAAATTATCAATGATTAAAACTAATAGTCCAACATAGACCATGCACATGTGCTATTCATTCATGTCAGGGCAGAACAAAGCACATGTATCAAAGTACATTATTATTCCTATAATAACAAAACAAAACTTAACCTAAAAGTTGAAAACAAAACTTTGAATGGTTCATATAGCTGTTGAAGTATTACAGCTGATGGATGAAATCAGCTGTTATATGATAAGGAATAAATCAAACAATATAACCTTTTCACTCTCGCTATTCTATTTTGTTACTCGCGGATGTACGTACATACAATCGCTTTTATAAGAGTTGATACTAAATTTGTAACAACAAATATATAGTTTTACAAAGTATTGCCTTTAGAAACAGGTAACTCTATCTCGGCTTTATCATGATGGTTTTTTTTAAATATCTCGTAAATATATATTATATTAAAATCAAAATATAGCCTTTATCTTTAATATGAGTATTTTAATATATTTATTAAGAATATTTATACATAAACAAAACTATTTTCACTTGTAAAAATGGTTGTAAACCTTTGTCTTTTCGTATGAATTTTGATGGTGCCTGTCTGAGAAGAAACATATTAAGTAACATTACATTTATGGTCGCTCTCCTGTATCTTTTAAGGTTGTATGACTTGGAATAAGCATATTCACACACATTAAATTCATATAGTCATTCTCTTGTATGTTTAGTCATGTGTTTTTTGAGGTTGCCTGACTGAGAAGTAGCATATTCACAAACATTACATTTAAATGGTTGTTCTCCTGTATGCTTTCTCATGTGTACTTTAAGGGCGTCTGACCGAGAAGTAGCATATCCACACACATGACACTTAAATGGTTGTTCTCCCGTATGACTTCTCATGTGTACTTTGAGATGGGATTTTGAAGAAGAAGCATATTCACACACATTACACTTAAATGGTTGTTCTCCTGTATGCTTTCTTATGTGTATTTTAAGGGTGTCTGACCGAGAAGTAGCATATTCACACACATTACACTTAAAAGGTTGTTCTCCTGTATGGCTTCTCATATGTATTTTGAGAGTGCCTGAATGAGAAGTAGCATATTCACATTCATTACACTTAAATGGTTGTTCTCCTGTATGCTTTCTCATGTGTACTTTAAGGGTGTCTGACCGAGAAGTAGCATATTCACATTCATTACACTTAAATGGTTGTTCTTCTTTATGCTTTCTCATGTGTACTTTGAGGGTGCCTGACTGAGAAGTTGCATATTCACACGCATTACATTTAAGTGATTGTTCTCCTGCATGTCTTCTCATGTGTGTTTTAGGCTGCCATAATGAATCTGAAACTGATTTGTTATTGTATTGTAATATAGAATTATTTCTAAAATTTGTGTATATCTAGCAACTTGTTGCTTTAAATATTGCTATTGTAATACAACTTTACTATGTATAATCTTTATTTTTTACATACTAAAATCTTGTCAGTGAAGTGAACAAAACATTGCAAGCTTTAGAATCTATGTTGTAGTGATAGCTTTAAGTCAAAGTAAATAAATGCTAAAACTACGTAGTGGAGAGGAATGATATCCAGGAATACTGGAGATACCACAACGGGTAATCTCTGTCAGAAGTTATTTGGTAAAGATGGATGTTGAATTGATGGATATTAAATATAAACTTAAAATAATTAATAAAGAAAATGAATAATGAAAACGTATTTGAAATTAAAATAATTCGAACACGCAGCTGAACCACTGATGTAAGTTGAGCAAATTTCCAAAAGTAAGTTTATATGAGGAGGTGTGTGAGAAAAGTAAAGAGACTGGCAACACTGCGGGCGATCTGGCAACGATGTGTCTACCGGCCTGTGCTAGACCGGTTTGTTTATCCCTTCCACTTCCTCAGTCCGAGTTATAACTCCGTACAGCTAACACATTACTTTTGACAGCGCCATCAGTGAAGTTGTGTTTTTGTCGTGTGTTACAGAAATGGAGCATCGGAATTTAGAGCAACGTTGTGCAATAAATTTTTGTATTAAACTTGGTGAATTCGCGAGTGTGACTTTTGAAAAGTTGAAACAGGCCTATGGGGAACAATGTTTATCAAGAGCACAAGTTTTCCGCTGGCACAAACCATTTTTGGAAGGCCACATTGAAGATGAACCCCGCTCAGGGAAAACTGATGAAAACGTTAAACGTGTGAGGGCTCTTGTGAGATCAGACCGACGTTTAACAATAAGGATGATGAGTGAACAGTTAAATTTAAACACTTTCATTGTACATAAAATTGTGACAGACGATTTGAACATGCGAAAGATCTGTGCCAAAATGGTGCCGAAAAATCTCACAACTGAACAGAAGCACAATCGAAAAAACGTGTGCGTTGATCTTCTTGAGAGGATTGCCAATGACCAATAATTCTTCAATTGTGTTATCACAGGTGATGAATCCTGGATATTTGAGTACAACCCTGAAACAAAGCAGCAAAGCGAAAAGTGGCACACTCCGTCATCTCCTCGGCCGAAGAAATGTCAAATGAACAAATCAAAGATCAAGACCATGCTGATTTGTTTTTTTAACAGTAAGGGTATCGTGCACAAAGAATTTGTTCCACCAAGACAAACTGTCAACCAAGTTTTTTATAAAAGTGTCCTTGAAAGGCTCAGGAAAAGAGTAATTCGTGTGAGACCAGACATTGCGGACAAGTGGATGCTTCATCATGACAATGCCCCTTGTCACACTGCCATTTCCATCAGTGAATTTTTGACCTCAAAACGCATTACTGTTGTTCCTCAACCCCCCTATTCACCTGATTTGAGTCCTTGTGACTTTTTCCTTTTCCCAAAATTGAAACATATCCTAAAAGGAAGTCATTTTGGAACTCTGGAGAACATTAAAAAACTGCGACCGACCAGTTAAAATCCATACCAGTTGAAAACTTCCAGCGCTAATACCAAGAGTGGGAACAACGACTCCGCCGGTATATAGCTGCCCAAGGGAACTACTTTAAAGGGAATAACATTGTTGTTTGAAAAAAATAAAAACTTTAGTTAGTACAAAATCAGTCTCATTATTTTTATTGTAGCACAGGGAATTAAACAATTGTAATTTGTAAATATCTGGTTCTAGTTAAAACATAAAAAGAATAGAGAAAAAAGCAATGAAATAATCAAAGAGCCATCTAGGCTAGTAAACAAACCTTTAAATAAGGTTAACCTCAAAAATTGTAATCCAACAAATTAGATAATTGAACACTAAGGACTTTTGGAACTTTGATTAACCAACATAAATTATTAGAATTAAGTCTTACACAATTTTAATAATAATAATATTAACTATACTGTCCGCGAGGCACGAGATGGTCCCTGGGTTCTTGCCTAGATTTAGTTTGAAGGCGCTTGTAGTTATGTGCCACGACCTAGTACAGAGCCGCCGTGAATGTTCGCAGCATCGTTATTCGACAAATGCTATTTAAAATCGAACGTGGCATCGTGGTAGAAAACAGGAATTCTGCAGTGTTTTTTTAATATATATAAAAAATAACATTATTAGTAGCAATTATTAGAAATATGTATGCAATTACTGCTGTGAAAGAACAAAATATATATACTGTTCGTATGTACGTTTACTTAATTACTATGCTAAATGGATTTTAATAGATTAACAGAATAACAGCTTAAAAGTTATTATAATTCCGATTAGTAGAGTTGAAATAATATTAATAATATGTTTTTAAAAAACACGGTAAGAGTTTGGCATAGTATAATATTTTTGGATTTATAAGTTTAAAAACGATAGAAGATTAAATTATTAATGAATAGTGTAATTATATTCCTTACAAATAACAATAAAAGAAAACATCAAGTAATAAAATTTATAATAAATATGATTATAAATTAACTTTAATTGATATAACTCATTTATTATACAACAACTGTATAAACTTATAAACTTCCTGCATAAACTTACATACGTACAAAATATTTTACAGTAACTTAAATTTGGTTAATATTATTGTATTTTATAGCTTTTTGATTTTTAGAACCTCCTTCACTGTATATTTTTTAAACTTAATTTACTCAATTTATTTATATGTAGTATGATATTTAAAGCGCCTGTAGGCTACTAGGTACACATTTTTCATTTACTGTATTGTTTGTGCTAATTTTGTTGAGAATTTAGTCAATAGAATTAATTTGAAAAAAAAACCGGCTGTTTTAATTACTAAAATCCATTTTACCATAAGCCTACATGATCAATATCAATACTAAGCTATATGACGTTATATTTTCGGCTATAGCGTCAGTCTATTAATAGTCCCCTTTACTCGCCTTTGCGCCTGCTAAAAACGCGATAACGCGTGAGGACATGGCTGTTTACGGGCAGCTCCAGGGACCCTCTCGTGCCTCGTGGACAGTATTTACGTTGACAAAAAATAAATATAAAGGCAAAAGATTAATTTCAGTAACCTAGTGACAACAAATTTCACTATTCTTATTGGGAAAACGATTGTAAAATGTAATTAGTTGTAGTATGGAATTGGAATAATTATGTATGTATTTAATAATCTAAATAATATTGTAAAGTGTAAATAATATAGTTTGAGTTTGAATAGTTAACTTTCGTGTGAGAAGATTAGAGTAAATCATATGTTCTGATAAGTCAATCGATATTTCAATAGGTAACCATGTTTGTGTCCTGATCATTAGCGGAAAGACACGAGTGTATAAATATTTAAACAAAGTTATAAATAAAAACAATTTTAACAATATGTAATATATCGATTACATCAAATCGAATAAGTATTACAATATTATGGGACAAACTGAATCAAAACATAATAAAAGTTTCAGCACCAAATATAAAAAGTTTAGATAGAACTAAAGCTGAATTTAAGGCAGAGGTTTTCAATTGTAGGACCTCGAATTTTAAAATTTCCCAGATTCGTTGTTGAACTCTTATTGAAGTTATGTAAATGTATTTTTGAGTTGATGATCTAAAGTAAAATATAAAAAAACAAAAACAAATATAAGTACAACAGAGGAGACAAATCATACAAAAAAAATATTTGAGCCAGAAAATAAGCTGAAGTTTGGTCCAAAAGAAATAATTTATTTTGTATTATTTAAAAAAAAAAAATTGAAATGGTATGGTAATGAAGCCTACAAGTACAGGTAATATCCACCTGATATTTAATAACGTTTGGAGAACTGTTTGCAGTAAAACAACTTATGTAAATATTTGTGTATGAAACTTTGGATTTTAAAATTTTATATTTTGGATTATAAAATTAAATTAATTGAACATTTAGACAAATTTAGAATAGATCGTTAGCAGTTAACTTTGTTGGTTAAATTTATAAATCTGTATACTACAGCCAGACCCAGATACCCCTTGGGAAAGAGAGATTAGATTGTATTTTTGTTTAATTAATTGTACTAATTAATGTAATTAATTAAGTTGTAATTATAAATGTTTTATCCTGAATAATAAATAAGCCAACAAAAATTTGTAAACATTTGAGTTATTGTAATTTTGCTTTCAACTATAGAATTTAATGAAAAGTAAATAAGAATAATATTTTTAATAACAGTGCTGCATTGCTATATAGCATGTTCGAAAATTCGGACAGGGCCTGGTCCCAATTAATCCGAATTATCGACGCTCTACTGTAAACTTAATTTTGGAAATTCGCTTAACTCACATCAACGGTTCAGTTGCATGATCAAATTATTTTTACTATCATGATCTTGGATTAATAAATATTTCAAGATTTCTTTCAAGGAACACAAGGAACAACACTTGTACAAGTTAAACTGAAATTTCTTGACCATAAATACATTTTCAACACCATTTTCAGAATCTACAAAAAATTTCTGACAAAAATTACTTCAACTAATTGACTTAAATTAATCCCATATTAGAAAGATTCCACTACAGTTTAATTTCTAAAGTCTGATTTTAAGTTATAATTTAACAAACAACATTAACTAAGTGAACAGTTCTTCCAACAACTGCATGTTATATACAGCAGTGATGACAACCTTGATAAAACTTGCTCTCCTGACCAATGCATATTATTATCTATGAGAACCTTTTGACTCTAGGCTTGTAAATACAAATAAACTGTTTTACTAAATAAAATTTACCTTTACTACTACAGCTCTCAGATAGACTGACTGTTGCCACTGTTTCTTCTTCCTCTGTGTTTTGAAATTCACCTTCCTGTAACAAGATAACATCATCTGTAATACTTAACAAAACCTACTGTCCCTTTAAAGTTTAGTTGATGGCAAGGGTCTTATGAAGGCTTGCCGTGCTAAACTACCTGTCCTAACTACATCGGCTCCTATTCACTACCATATTAAATTATGAATATCCTTTTTTAATTCAAGATCCATTTCTTCATTTCACTAATGTACCTCATGTTTAACCCTCAAAGTGGCAGACTGCAGTCAAGACTGCCATTTCTTCATTTCAGTAATGTACCTCATGTTTAACCCTCAAAGTGGCAGACTGCAGTCTCTCGGGTGCAAATGCAACCCGCTAGAACATTAGCGAGAATTTGCATAATCGATCATTTAATCCACTTAAAATCATCCAATCGTAATAAAACTGGCACCATTGGAAAGGAAATGAATTAAACTTTAATTTTTGTATTTACAACTTTTTCGTAAAACTTATATTTGCATACGTAATCATCGTTTTAAAATATGCTTATCGGGCTACAGCTATTTCTGCACGCGAATCTGCATACAATTGTACTGTTATTTTCCACTTCTTCAAAGGGCAACACCATCTACACAAGTATTTCTATCGGGATTATAAAGCTACCATTGGATTCGTCAAGATTGTATCTTTCTAATTGCCTTCCAATCAGATGTCACTATTTTCCAGGATTAATTCAAAAGATTTCTGTAAACCCTTGCGATTGGACAGTTTTTCAACCAATGAAACAGCCCATTTGTCAACAGAGATAACGCCTACAATTCCATATGTTTTTACAGATTTCTTGATACCATTTTGTAGAGAATCGTTCGATCTTTATAATGGTGGGAAGTTAACTAGAAATAACCAGTTTTTTTGTTTGTCTAGACAGCAATCTAAGTACATAATTAGGACAGTCTGGCGAGGCCGGCCGGCATTTGTCGCTCCCACGGTATTCAAATGACCTTTTCTGCAAGTAGTATATCGACCAGTGACGTTTCATTAGATTGATGTCATTTTTTTATTCAAATAAAGATAACTCAAACACTTTTGTAAACTAAGGAAAGACAAGTATACCGTTCTTTTCTTTGATTTATCCTCTAGACTTTGTTATAATAATATTTCTTTTTTGGGCAAAGCATATATTAGTAAATTTAGTTTCAATCTAGTTTTGTTAGTGTAGTGTATTTGGATCATAAAAACAGTGTTTTTCAAAATAAGAAATTTGAAATTGATAAATGTTTTTATACAGTTCTATTTAGAACTGAATTAACTTTTTTACGCTTACGAAAAAAATACAAAAAAATTTTACTACTTGTTATGTAGGCCTAAAGTTGAACTTTTTCCTTTCGTTACTGAACATTTTTTGTTTCTTGAGCTAGTAACTTTTACAATTTTGAAAGATTTTTTAGTAGTAGTAGTAGTAGTGATTGAATCAATTCAGGCAGCAGCTGGTTTTCTGAGCTCCTGAATTCTACTGGAAAGCTATGGACATTTTGGTTTGTTTTGATATTTTTTTATGCCGAGTTGTGCAGTTTTTGTCATTGAGTGTTTTGGTGTACTTCAAGCTCAAATCAATGCATTTTCTATAGAGTTATATGTGTTTTTTTGATTTGAAGAAAGACATATTATTCAGATATAGACATAAATATAGAAAGTTGTTCAGTTATCTTTCTTTCTGCTTCTATTTGTACAACATAGCAGATTAGATAAGAGATCACATAATCTGATAAGTTCAGTCACTACCTTACTTAAGAGTTGATCTTTGGACTTCTTGTACTTGAGCCTCAAACATTTTATTGTAAATAACCTGACTTCAATTTAATCAAATTGATAATGAACTAACTAAATTTTGACAACTAATCTACCTTCAGATAAGACTTTATGTTTGCTTCGTGTTTTAAAAGAACTTTCAGATAAGAATTTTTGCTTGTTTCGTATTTTAAAAACAATAATTAATCCTTTGTAGTTTAATAGTTTTATAATTTGAGATATAAAAATATTTGTAAATATCCTATATTTTATATTTGTAGTTATTTGTATTTTGTAGTATAAATATTGTAATATTTACTGTAGTTGAACGGTGTATTGACAATTGTATTTGATAAGCTATTGAGGTGCTCTTCCTCCCGAGGGTTATTCTGATATCTGTTGTTCGCCATGGTACGTACGCGTTCCGCTATGAAAGAAGATGTGGTGGCCAGTATGGACACCTTTACTGCTCTTGAAAGTTTTAACGAAATTGTAAGACCTCTCGCAGTAGACTTCTGCGAGGTATTTAAGAATCTGGTTGATTCGAATGAGTATACTGTAGTTGCTGATATTGTATCTTTAACATCAAAATGTTTGAGCGGGTTGAATGACTCTCTAAATAAGGTTAAGTTTCTGGAAGATAGTTTGATACAAAGTAATAGTGATAAGGAAATGTTATTAAAACAATTGACGAAGGAAAAAGAGAACCGTGCAATTGATTTAGACAATTCTCTTGCAGAAGAGAAAATAAATAATGTATTATTGTTAGAAAATAAGACGCTTAAATCAGAAATACTTAAGTTAAAAAAGAATAATGTCACATTCAGTATTTCTTCTGCAGAAAATACTAAAAATTCTGTTGTCAGTAGATTTATGCCCAGTACACCTATGAATATTTGTAATGTGAATGACAGTTTTGTCTTTCCCAAAAAAACTGCTAAATTGAATTCTTTGACTACTGATTTTAGTGTAAAATTGAGAAATCGCTTTGATTCTTTTGGTTCCTTACCGGAAACTGTGTGTAACAAGCAAACTTTAATGAGTACAAATAACTATAGTCCTAAGGTTACTAAGATACAGTCAACTACGAAAAGGGTTAGGAGTTCTGAGAACTATTTGAAAAAAGGTGATGTAACAAAATCAAATAAAACTGAAAAAAGGAAAGTTCTCTTACTTTCCGACAGTCATGGCAGGGGACTGTCAAAGTTAATCGGTGATTCATTAGGGCCTGACTTTAGTGTAACTTCTATATTTAAACCTAATGCAAAGATTTACCACGTAGTCGAAAATGTAGCTTATATGACTAAAGATTTTAATGAAAGAGACTTTGTAATTATTGCTGGAGGTACAAACAACATTGGTAGTGAAAGTGTTGCTCAAATAGTGGACACAATAGCAGATTCTATTTGTGATACAAGGCTAATATAATGCTGTCAACCTTACCATATAGGTATGATAAGTCTAATTTAAATGATACAATTTATGATGTAAATAAATCAATGTTAAGTATGGTTAAACCTAAAAATGTGTTTTTGTGTGATATAAATAAATATGTTACAAGACAAGACCATACTAGGCATGGTCTCCATCTTAGGAAGTCAGGGAAAATTAAACTGACTTCTATACTTACCAGACGTATTGTAGCTCTTAACTCTTGTAGGAGGCCGGCACCTCACTCGAACTCTGATGTGGTTCCAAGTATTCAGCAAGAATTAATAAATGTTCAGAGTAATTTGAATACTGATATCTTGATGAAAATTACGCAGCAGGACCAAGTAAGTTCTGAAGTTTGTCAGGGCCCTATTATTTCTAATGATGAAAGCAATTCTTCTTTTTTAAGTCTAATTGCTTTACAACAAGAGAGTCCCTAAAAGAGTCCGAGAGTGGTGCAGGTAGTACACATCCGAGGGTAGCTGGGGGGCCTGCTGGATCTCACACATGTATTTTGGAATCGGGTATTTCTTTGTTTTCATATAATATACGTAGTGTACTCAACAAACTTCAAGAGTTTGAAGTGTTTTTAAATAATTTGCTCATAAAGCCTACGGCAATTTGTTTGTCTGAAACATGGACAACTGTACACAATGAAAAATTCTTAATACATTAGAAGATTATTATTTAGCATCTTGCTTTTCAAGAAAAAATAAGTTGGGAGGTGGAGTTGCAGTTCTGGTGAGGAACGGTGTTAATTCCATTCCTCTTACTAACATCAATGCGCTTTCTGTTGAATCAGTTTTTGAAGTTTCAGCAGTTGAACTAAAAACCGATCATTGCTCAATTGCACTAGTATCGATATATAGAGCTCCAACTAGCGATATAACAATGTTCATAACTAGAATAGATGAAATTCTTACTATCCTTGCAAAAAAAAAGAAGAAAAAATACAGATAGTTTTAGCAGGGGATTTTAACATTGATCTACTAGTCAACAATAGAGATACAATTAAATTTCTACACCTTTTAAAAAGTTATAATTTAGTGCCTAATTTTAGCGAGCCAACTAGAATTGGTTCGGGTTCAGCTTCTTGTATTGATAATATTTTTACAAATTTTGCACCATTGAGAAACATATTGTATGACCCTTGCCTATCAGACCACAAAGGTCTTTCAATTCAAATTCAAAATTTAGGAAAACGCAAATATAAAAAAACAAATTTTCAACCTAAAAGGGTTTTTAATGAACACAATCTGAGCAGTTTTATTGGACTTCTAGAAAATATAAAACTTTTCTCAGTTGAGTTTCCGTTTTCTGAAAGTCAATGTATAAATACAAATTTTGACAGTTTTTTGAATGAATTCAATGGAGCATTTGATGAAGCTTTTCCATTGAAATTGGTAAAACTAGAAAACAAAACTGTCAAAATTCCCTGGATTACCACAGGGATTAGAATATCATGTGAAAGGAAACGTGTCCTGTTTGAGAGCCAGCGGACCCTATGCTGCCCTGCGGCTTCTGATTTCTATAAGCTTTACTGTAAAATATTGAGGAGAGTCATTCTAGCTGCTAAGAAAATGGCGAATGACAGATACATTGATAGGTCAAAAAATAAATCCAAGGCAGTCTGGCAGGTTGTGCAAAGAGAGACTGGAGCTGTGGGCGTTTCTGGAGGTAGTGATTTGAGACTTTGCAGTGGAGGATCCATTATTGAAAACCCGTCTGAAATTGCCAGCACGTTTGGTAAATTTTTTATACAAATTACCGATAATTTGGGACTAAAACCTAACAATGACGGTATGATAAAACACTTAAAAAACAAAAAACATCCATTTTCAAATTCAATTTTTTTAAATCCGACCACTGCGGAAGAAGTGTATAAAGTAATTTCGGGATTAAATAATACAAACGCTATGGGTTGGGATGGTATTCCTACCAAAGTTTTGAAAGCTTCTTCCCATATTATTTCAAAACCATTGTCTTTTCTTATCAATCAGACTTTTGAGAATGGTAGTTTTCCGGATAAACTTAAATATTCCCTAATAAAACCTATCTTTAAAAAAGGAGATGAATCTAACATTACAAATTACCGTCCTATAGCACTAATACCGGTTTTGTCTAAAATTTTTGAAAGAGTAGTTCTGAGCAGAATTTTGAAATTTTTTGATAAATTTAATGTTTTAACAGAGAGCCAGTTTGGATTCCGGAAAGGCCTCTCTACAGAATCTGCTATATGTAATATACTGTAATATGCTGTAACTCGCTCGCTGGATAAAAACATGCATGTAGCATCTCTAATGTGTGACCTATCAAAGGCGTTTGATTGTGTCGACCATACAGTTCTCCTTTATAAGCTAAACTATTATGGTATTCGTGGAAAGGCAAATGAGTGGTTGCAGTCATACTTAACATGTAGAAAGCAAAAAGTAGTCTATACAGACTCTTACGGATTGCACTGCTCTTCTTGGGAAATAAATTCTCGAGGTGTGCCTCAGGGATCAATATTGGGTCCTTTACTGTTTTTGGTCTACATAAATGACCTGCCTTATAATATTGGGGAAGCAAAAGCTGTCCTGTTTGCTGATGACACCACTTTAACGGTTTTTGGGAAGAATAGTATTAATCTAGAAAAGTCGGTTACTTCATCACTGATTATGGCAGAAAATTGGTTTTTATCAAATGGTCTAAAACTTAATAAAAATAAAACTCAGCTAATGCAGTTCAGTTGTAAACAATTAAAAGACAAAATTTCAATTAATAATTTAGAACCAAGTACAGGCTCGTCAAAATTTCTGGGAGTGGTAATTGATGAAAACATAAACTGGAAATCACATATTACCTTCATTTCAAATAAACTTAACTCAGCTTGTTTTGCACTACGCACTATTTCACGTATTTCCAATCCGGATACAATTAAAACAGTATATTTTGCATATGTGTACTCTCACCTGAAATATGGTGTTGCTCTTTGGGGGAACTCGGTAGAGTCTGGAAACATTTTTTCTATTCAAAAGAGAATTATAAGAATAATTTGTAATTTAAAAGGTAGGCAATCTTGCAGAAATTCATTTTCGAAATTAAAATTTTTAACTCTTCCCTGTATATACATCCTGAATGTCCTGCTCTTTTTTAGAAGTAATTATATGGGTGTCGATCAGTACAAACATGGATATTCCATGAGACGGCAAATGCTTCAATACCCAGTACATAGATTAAAGTTGTTGGAGGACGGGGTGCGCTATTCTGGTCTCAAATTGTACAACAGGTTGCCAGACAATATAAAGGAAGTGCCTAGCATTAAAGCCTTTAAAAATAAACTTAAGGCCTTCTTAGTAAAGCGGGCATTTTACTCGGTGGAGGAGTACCTGGGGCTTTGAATGGATTTTATATGTAGTTGTTTTATTTTATGATTAATTTGAAATTGTTAATATAGTTATATATGTCTTATTATTATTACTTGTGTCGTATGTGTATTATGTGTATATGTGTATTAATTTCTATTCTGTGTATATGTTTTATCATGATATGTGACAACTCAAATGTTCAATAAGAAATGTAACCAAATGAGGCTAATAAACCAAATACCAAATACCAAATAGTGGCATATTTGAATTCTTTGAAGTTTCTTCTACAAAAAAGCTGTTGAACACTTTTGGATTGGGGTTCATTTACTATTTTTGGTGAATTTTTAAAAATATGCTTGCAAAACGCTATAAACGGGCTTTTCAATTTTAGCTTTAACGATGCCAGTTCTAGGGTTAAGTAAACCCCATTACGAAGTTTAAACTACAAAAAACTAACATTACATTAGTTTTATTCTAACATGTATTTCTGTGCTATTTCAATTCTAACAAATTGTTTTCTAAAAGCAAATGTGTTCTCCCAAATAAAATAATAGACTCTCCAAATAATTACTGCAGTAGTATACAACATTATTTAGGCCATGATAGATAGTACAGCACAAATAATGCTCTGATGTTTTCTGTAAACTAAAGTTAGTGCTTATTTTTCTCAATCCTTAATTCATTTTGATAACAAATTTTGAATTGAAAGATTTTTCCTAAAGTTTTTACATTATTATTCAGTTATTGCTGTCAATATTCAGTCATTTACTTTCCTAAAAAAACAGCTCTTCCATCAAAATAAGTGTAAACAAAACAACTATTTTTTTACTTTGTATTAATGTTCCACATTAATACAAATTATTCTTTAAAATATAAATATCAATAAAAATCAATATCAAGTGAAACATATTCCTAATAACTAGTTTAAATGAGTTTTATGAGGTAGATGTTTTCATGCGGGCTACTAACGTAAGATCTCCGTTTCAATAGCATGGACAATACCTATCCATGCTATCAACTAAACTGTAAACGGACAATAATGTACATTACACTTGGGTGACATGTTTACAAATTAAGGGGGCGCTTACCTACCCGCCATATTGAATCTGATTCCCATAAGAGCAACGCTACAGAATAAGTCATTTTTTTCCTTTAATTCGTGGAATAAATTTAAAAATTTGGTTTCATTTTGAAGTACTGTCATATGCGGATGATGATTGCCGAATACATTTTCAGAAATTGTTTTATTGTTTTCATAAATGTATGATACAAATAGTAAAAAATAGTAAATTTTATTAATTTTTTTCTTAGTTTCAAAAAGAGATATTGCAAAAATCCTTAGCAATCAACACCCACAAACTATTTTACTTTAAGAAAAAAAAATACAGCTTTCGTTTTTTAACAAAAACAGCACAAAAATATGCTTAATAGTGAAGGTATGTTTTGGTTATTTAACATTGAAATTGGTACCCAATATCGTAGTTTTGAATGTGGAGAGCCGAGCCTTACAGAAATAATATAATGTCTAGTGAAGTTGATTTTTTTAAATATGAGTTATAGAACTAATTTAGGTTATTTAGGTTATAATATGTTGTAAGATTTCCTTTGAGGTTTTAAAATTAATATAAATACAATCTTTTATCATCAGTATATTCATTTATACAAATTTAAAGAAGAAGTATCTATTTGTTTAGCTTTGGAAACATTTGCATATCTTCGTGTAACATATAGGCCTAAATATATTTGATTATTAATTTCTTCATTATTATATTAATAACTTTTAAATCATTTGATATATGAAATAAAGAGCAAATAAAAGACAATATTTGTATGTTTATTTTGTTATATAATAGTATAACTACAGATTTTTAACAAATAGCCCTACAATTTTATAATCTTATAATTGTACATATTTACCAGTAAAAAATTCCTTCAGCAGTTAGGTAGGACTATATACAGTTTGTTTTTTTTAAATAGTATTTTCTATAAATTATGTATTTCTGATGTGTATCTAATTAATACGACTGTGGTTTCTCATGGGGGCTTACTAGTACAAAACATTATTTGTATTTTTTTTTACCATAAATCACAAATTGTACTTTAATCCTTTAAGACAATGGCAAATTGCTCTTAAATAGTAATGACGTTCTATAATGTCTTGTACACATAGTAGAAAAGAAGTGGTGATGTTGTGGAACGTCATTTGTTGAGTTTTGCTAGCATCACCACTTTCACTCATTTTTAAGACCTTACACGAAATAGTTTTGATACGAAATCACTGGAATAAGGAAAGGGATGGATGAGAGTAACAGCCTTTATTGAGAGGGAAAGGCATTAGAGGCACAGTTTGCTGTTTAGGAATAAATGATTTACTGTCTACTGATACGTAATAGTCTTATAGCCACAAGGTCACTGGAATGTCTGACTGGAATAGGGAAAGGTAAAGGGATGGATGAGAGTAACAGCCTTTATTGAGAGGGGAAGGCATTAGAGGCACAGTTTGCTGTTTAGGAACAAATGATTTACTGTCTACTGATACGTAATAGTCTTATAGCCACAAGGTCACTGGAATGTCTGACTGGAATAGGGAAAGTTAAAGGGATGGATGAGAGTAACAGCCTTTATTGAGAGGGGAAGGCATTAGAGGCACAGTTTGCTGTTTAGGAACAAATGATTTACTGTCTACTGATACTTAATTGTCTTATAGCCAATCATCTGGCTGTAAAGCTACATATGTGTTTTTGCATTATATCCTAAATGGCTAAAATGGTTAAAACCAATCATCTGTACACTAGCAGCATGCCAAAGGTGTTTAGGCAATAATTCGCAGTCAATGGTGAGTTATATTTGTAGTTCGAACTCGGGGTGATCAATATTTATTCTTATTCTATATTTTATTAGTAGATCGTTGGCACATAACTGTATTGCTCCAAAATTATAACAGTCTTCCTGAGACAGATATTTTAGATGCATTGCACACTAAGAAAAGAAAGGACTATTGCCCCGAGACCAGTAGTATTAAGCTGCGACAAACATCCTACACATCTGATGGGGCGCCCATATTCCCCAGCCCCTTCCGACAAACAAGAAAGTTTCCGAAGCGTTGCTACATATGCATCTATGGCAAAAATAAACAAGTAAAAGGACACCTATTAGTGCCCTGATTGTAATGTGCCGTTGTTTTGAAGATTTCCATGCAAAAAAAAATATTTAATTTGTGAATTAACTTACATTTTTATTCTCTGTTTGAAGTTATTGTTTGTTAATGATGGATGTTGAATTTTATTATAATTACTTGTTCGGACATTTGTCATCATTTGTGTGTTAAATAATCAAACACGACGTTTCAGGAATACAAATCAATTCCCGTTCTCAAGTGACTAAAACTAATGGTACATAAACCTAGGCAACTAGGCCTATGTAAGAGTGAAAAAAGTAAAACTACAAATTATTACTAACCTTAAATATCTACATGATGGATCTCAGAGCTAAGACTGAGAAGTCAAACACACCAAACCACAGACAACATAATTCATACACTAAGCACACGCAATTGATGGCAAGCGTCTAGTTTACAAGTCAGAGAGAGACTGACAACTGGCCAGAGTATTCAGCTGTGGCCAACAGGAAGGGGTTATAACACCATGTGGTGATTCTACTGGTAAAAGTTCGGCATTTTTATTAGTCGGTAACATTTCTGTTTTATTATTAATATGGTTATTATAATCAAGTTTTAGTTCTTTTTTTAATAATGGGAGCCATAGTGGCCTAACTTCAATGCTTGTTTGGCTGATAGGGTTGACCGCTAGTTTTATATGAGGCTTCAATTATTTTACGTTTGTAAAAATTACTTTCCCGGTGTATGATTTTTGCCTCTTCCCAATTGAATTTGTGATTTTCGGACCATATATGTTCTGCAATTTTCGATTTATCGACTAGGCCTAACCATACGTTATTTTTGTGTTCTTTTATTCTAATACTCAAAGGTCTTTTGTCTCGCCAATATATTGCCTATCACATTCACATTTAATACTGTAAATACAGTTTTTAGAACCCTGTGTGCCATTTTTAGGTTTAGTTTGGACGAGATGTTGTCTAACAGTGTTTTTTGTTTTAAAAGCAGTACAAATTCTATATTTTCTGGCTACGTGCCTAACATTTTCCGATAATCCTGGCACATATGAGATAACCATATTAATAATAAAACAGAAATGTTACCGACTAATAAAAATGCTGAACTTTTACCAGTAGAATCACCACGTGGTGTTATAACTCGTTCCCGTGCGAAACACTTGAACAACATGAAACAATAGGGAACTACCCCTTCCTGTTGGCCATGCCTGAATACTCTGGCCAGTTGTCAGTCTCTCTCCGACTTGTAAACTAGACGCTTGCCATCAATTGCGTGTGCTTAGTGTATGAATTGTGTTGTGTCTGTGGTTTGGTGTGTTTGACTTCTCAGTCTTAGCTCTGAGATCCACCATGTAGATATTTAAGGTTAGTAATAATTTGTAGTTTTACTTTGTTCACCCTTACATAGGCCTAGTTGTCTAGGTTTATGTACCGTTAGTTTTAGTCACTTCAGAACGGGAATTGATTTGTATTCCCGAAACGTCATGTTTGATTATTTAACACACAAATGATGGCAAATGTCCGAACAAGTAATTACATTTTTAGATTAAATTTTTTGTTGCACATTTTATTTTGTTTCGTTTCACAATAAACGACATATGTTTGAGGTTTCACAAATTCGGATAATTTTTTTTTAACATTTAGGCATTTAAAAATTCACTCCTCTGCGAACGGGAGCTCATGGCATTCCCTCTGTCATTACTCCTGAAAGGGCTAAATATAATTCAAACAGTAACAAAAATAGAGAAAAACTTAATTAATTACACTCAGCTGATAAAAACAGAATCTCTAGTTATGTGTAAACACTGACTAGTAATTAGATACAGATACGGATTAATTAGATACACATCAGAAATACATCATTTATACAAAATACTATTTAAACAACACACTTTATTTAGGCCTACCTAACTATGCAGACGGGGATTTTTAACTCGGGAAATGTGTACAATTATAAGGACTATAAAACTGTAGGAATATTTGTTAAGATTTTGTGTTTATGTATATTTATATTTATTTAAAGAATGATAAAAATATTATCTTTTAATTGCCTTTTATTTCATATTGATAGATCAAATAATTTAGAAGATTAATATCATAGGCTGTATTATTGATTGAAGTTGTTAGCATAACCCCAAAGTATAATCTACGCTAGGTTTTGTTTGCGCATTACAGATGGTAGTTGAAATCGGCTATTATATTATTAATTCAAACGAATATTTATTTCTTCTTTAAATGTTACTCCATGTACGCTCGTACGTACACTCGCTTTTATAGGAGATGATTATTACTGACTAGTAATTTATTCCACTAATACTGACTGTGTTATAATAATTGAGATATTTCTTGAAAAACCCCCATATATCACTTTATCTTATTTTTTTAGGAGATACATAAAATATTCCAGCTTTGAACAGGTTCACTTTAACAAAGCCATAATTTTTTAAGTGAAAACTTCTTATGGCGCGTTAGGCACTTTTTCAGATGGGTAAAAATCTCTGATCTCGCGTGATGGTCAGATATTATTCGTCATCGCCTTTGTGTTTACAAAAGAGAGATAGCACTAAATAACTCAATGCCAACACAGTCAACGGTAGCATAGTGGTCAGCCTGTCACGCGGGAGACCGGAGTTCGATTCCCTGCCGGGGAGGAATATTTTTATGTATTTTACAAATGATATTTCTTTAAAAAAAAATTTCAAATCATAGTCAACATTTAAAATATTAGATATACCATTAATTGAGTTTTTAAATCAAGAGTTTGGATTAACCATGTCAAATGATCGACTTAAAAGCACCACAAGATACAAAACTACAATAGATGCTGTTTTTACAAGTCATTTGGAAGGATTTCAATCAAAATTATTTGTTTCTTACTTTAGTTATCATAAGCCTATAGTATCAAATTTAGAATGTGCAGATAAAGATAATGATATCAATGCAAGAGTAATTGAAATTACTGATGAAGATGAGAACTCACATATTTTTATCATTGAAAATACATAATTATATTACGTTTATTTAGTAACATAGGCTTCTTGTACATGTTTTAGTTTGTGTATATCACTTGTATATAATAATAATAATTTTTATATACACAACTTTTTCCATGTTAATTTCAAATTATTTTTTGACTTATATATTGCATAAATATTTATTATTTTCGAATTTAAAAAATAAAAAAACGTTGATAAATATAAAGAAATTAAAAAACAATTACAATAACGTCCACCATTTTTAAACATAAAAAGTTTTCACTTCCAACGGCAGTCCCACGACTGCCATGTTTTTTTTTCTAAACACCTATGTATTAGAGGAAAATAATTAAATCCTTATTTATCTATTGTATAGTTTTTTATCTATGTACTTGACATTTGGGATTCTTTCAAGAAATGTATAAGGTTTTAAAAAAAGACTGCAATCAACAAACGCTGAAAGTTCAATGTAAGAAATCTTCCAACAAATTAAGATAAGAAAACCATTTTCTAATCATGTAAGTATGATTCACTTATTATTTTTAATTATAAACCTCTCGCTAGTTTCAATTATACAGATTTAGATAGGCCTATAGGTAGAAACCAAGCAAACTTGTTAAAAAAACTCTAAGATGGTGCTCATATATTCTTTTTTTATTTGTATATGTAATACTTGAATAGATAGTAAATTAACTTA
>JAGFPH010001098.1:131671-141950 GCA_018207615.1 Philaenus spumarius | reverse complement strand
TATATTTTGAAAACTTTTAGTAAATAATAAATCGGGAAATATAAAAATTTGAAATGGGATATAACATTTCTTTACAAATGTAATAACGCAATTTTATTGTTGTTTTAAGTTCTTAAACTTCTGTGCACTTACATTCATATTTCACTTTTCTAATTTCTGCTACATAAAATTCATTTTGAAACCAAAACTTGCGATTGATTAAAGATAATACATATAAGGTCCATGACTAATTTACGTTATTAATTTTGCCCTTTTATGGTTTTTTCATTTTTATAAATTTGATTTTTCTATTTTCTGCTACATAAAAGTAATTTTGAAACCATGAGATTTATTAAACGTAATTAAACAAATACATTCATTTACATGAATTATGATGCACTTTTACACATTTTTCGTATCCAAGTGGACTTTTTGTATCCTGTGCACTGATTTTTCTACTTCCTTCTACATAAAACTATCCTTCTGAGATTTATTAAAAATAATTAAACAAATACATTAATTTACATAAATTATTTAACACTTTTGTACATTTTTCTTAAGTATCCAAGAGGATGGGGCTATATTTTTCCATCAAAGAGGTGGAATTAGAATTATTTATATGATTCACGTTAGAAAACATTTTTAAATATATTTTGAAAACTTTTAGTACATAATAAATCAGGAAATATAAAAATTTTAAAAATTTAGATGACATTCTATACATTTTATAAACTAGTGGGCATAATAAAAATCATTGGAACTGCTGTTGGAAACAATAAATTAACATACTTTTCCTCTAATATTTTAATCTGTGCCATACTCCCTGTTATATTTATAGTTATTCGTGTCATGCTTTTAGAAATTCGATGATCTTAATTATTGGAAAACTTCGGGTATATTCGGATATCTTCGGGAGGAGAGAGAGGAGTGGGGGTTGTGGAAACTATGATCGTGGAAGTATAGTAATCTAAAGTTTAACTGTATGACAAATTAAAAGATAATGTAAAAAATTTTTAATTTGTGCGTGTGATGTCAAATAATGAATTATTACATAAAATTTAAAATCGGGCGTAAAACCGGGGTGGAAAAGTACTGAATGACTAATTTGAAGATAACGCCAACATACAGTTAAACTTTGATCATTAGACTAATTATTTACATAATTTAATCTCATATTTATTTAGATTTGTTGACACACTGGACCAAACTCTGGTTGAACTTTGAGAGATAGACTAATTATTTACATTAATTAATCTTTATTTACTTACATTATCTTTGTTGACACAATGGCACCAGACTTATTATTATTTTTTTTTTTTTGACACAAGAAGCCAAAAATTAGAATTATTCCTTATCTTTATTTACTTTTATTTATTTATCTTATCTTTGTTTACATAAGAAGCCAAAAATTAGCGCTATTCTAAATGTGACCTTTGGTTTGTTTGTTTGTCGGCCCCAACCCCGGGGATTACTACTGGAGGGTCCCCATGCGGACAAGGACAGAAGGTTAATAAGGTTGTGCAGTGGGTTTTGGGTCTAATTTTTTTCAAGGTTTTTGTGTTGAAAACTGTTACCCTATTAACATGTTATCAACTGAAATTAGAAAAAAATATATATTATGAATATCTTTCGAAATGTGGGCTGTAAAAGTGCTCACTTCTCGACTTCTTGGGGTGAGTATATCTGTGTACCGGTTGAGAGCTTGAAAACCAAACTTTACTGTTAACCTTATCAAAATATGGTGGTAAAACTCAGGGCTCTATAACAAGGGCTAAACCGTTTCTTTGATCTCGGCACTGTGCCGCCAGTTTCACTCTGACGTCACCATGCTGATACACACCAGCTGGTAATATTTCAGTAATGTGCGCGCAGTCGTTAATTCGCTGTTGTAACTCGATGGAAAGGCTTCAGTAAAATAAAATTTAGATATTCTTAATCTACATAAAGTACGGATTCTAACAGTATAAAAAACTTTTATTTTAACAGGTATTTCGAATTTTAATAATTAGATTTTTAATAACCTCCCACTGCGACTATGGAGGTTTGTTGTGTTAGAAGTGAGCATTCTGTTTAGCTGCATTTTATGTTTAACATTTTGTTAAAGTTTAAGTCCTTTATTTAGTTTTATTTTCTTGCTATACTATAGTACAAGGTGGCGCAGATGGATCGGGTGATTTTGAAGTGGACTGTACGTCTGGAGGGGGGGGAGCCAGGTGTTCGGCGGTCTTCGTCCTGTGGTGGGGGGACGGGAAGTTTCAGTTGCAGACTGGCAGTCAGTTGCGATGGCTACGTGGTCCGTTGAGCATCGTGTTTTCGCAGTGGAAGAGTTTATATGCAATAACGAGTCAATTGTTGCTGTAAAGCGTGCCTTTCGCCGGCGTTTCAACATCCCACCTCGCGGTAGTGTTCCTAAGCGAGATACGATATTGAGTTGGGTGCATAATTTCCGCACTACTGGTTCATGTGCTCCAAAATGGACGCCTAGACCTCGAACAATAAGAACGCCTGAGAACGTGGAGCATGTGAGACGCGATGTCATTACGAGCCCACGTCGATCAACGAGACGTCGTTCTCAAGCTCTTAGAATGTCACGTCGGAGCCTTCAAAGGATTCTTAACAAAGAACTGAAATTCCACCCCTATAAAATCATGATGGTCCAAAAGATTCTCCCAACAGACCATCTTCAAAGGCTTCAGTTTAGCCAACGGATGTTGGAGTTATTGGAAGATGAAAACCTGATTATCATGATGTCTGACGAGGCTCACTTTCACATTAACAGCTACGTCAACAAGCAAAATTGCCGTTACTGGGCCGACACTAACCCAAGAGACCTACACCAACGGCCTCTCCATAGTGACAAAGTGACGGTTTGGTGTGGGGTTTCTAAGGTAGGGATAATTGGGCCTTACTTTTTTGAAAATGAAAGGGAGCAGGCGGTTACTGTTAATTCGCAGCGTTATGTGAACATGATTGAAGAATTTCTTCTCCCACAACTTGAAGTGAACAATTACGACATGGACAATATGTGGTTCCAACAAGACGGGGCAACTGCACATACCGCTAGGATATCAATACAAGCTGTACGCGCTCTGTTCCCTGGCCGTTTGATTTCCCGTAATGGAGATTTCCATTGGCCCCCTCGCTCACCGGACCTCACGGTATGTGACTTTTTCTTATGGGGCTATTTAAAAGCAAGGGTCTACATGAACAAACCCCGGACCATTCAGGAGTTGAAGGCAGCAATTCACAACGAAATCACATCAGTTCCTGGTGATGTGCTTGAGCGGGCAATGCGGAACGTTAAGGACCGACTCCAAGAATGCGTCGCTCGAGAAGGTGGGCATTTGATGGATGTAATTTTAAAAAACTAACTTTACTAATTTTTTGTTAATAAACTTCCATTGTAACTACACGTTTTGCACTTTATTTCAATCCAATACCTTTAAAATTGACAATTATTTTAAAATCACCCGATCCATCTGCGCCACCTTGTATAAAGAAAGTATAGTGATCGCAAAAAAAAACGATGTTGAGATTTTTGTAAAAATATTCGTTTTGGAACCCTTGAGTCCAAAAATGTGGTTTTTACAAAATGTCTGTCTGTATGTATACAAAGCTAGAGAGAAAACTATTCGATCGATTTCGAACAAATTTGCACCAAACATGTTAATTAGGCCTGTATAGATGCATGAAAAAAAGGTTTTAAAAACAACCCCCTTTTTGGCAAAAAATCAGTTATTTTTTTATAAAAAAACGGCTCCAAAAATTTTGATAAAATTTGGCTAATTTGTAGCCCTTAATGTACTTTACCATATGCAAAAAACTACTTCTAAAAATTCTCGTTTAATAATAATAATAACTGACTTATGGGTTTTTTTTCAAAATTGTTCAAATCCTTTTTTCGTGCATATATACAGGCCTAATTGACATGTTTGGTGCAAATTTGTTCGAAATCGATCGAATAGTTTTCTCTCTAACTAATAATAATAATATTTATTAGTTACTCTCCTACTCTAATACAATTATGAAGTCACAGTGAATCTGTTTAATAATTTAAATATGTTTGTGATAAAGTATGAGCCAGTTTCTGGTACCGTTTATTTTATAAGTTTTCGTTATTCTGCCTGAGCATATTATAGAGTTTATAAATAATTACTATAAGCCTGTTACAAAAAAATTTAATTTTTTTATCCCGTTTTTAGAATGTCTGCGAGAAATTTACCAAAAAATATTAATTTTTTAAAGTGCATTTATAACTCCTCATTCACTGGTTACGATTTTTTGAACAAAACTATAATAATTATTGTTATTATACAGTTGATAGAAATTATTAGAAACTAATTGAGATGATTTAATAACAATAATTGTGATACAAAAAATTGGTTGATCCTATATGGCCACCTTTTATATAAAATGAATATTATTGTAAAGAATTTTAAGCAAGGGAAATTAAAAAAAAAAAATCATAAATTATTTTAATGTAATTGAGATGACCTAACAAAAATAATTGTATATCAAACATTTAAAATAGTGGATCCAATATGGCCGACTTTTTATACTAGTATAATTACATTTATATAATTTAATAAATTTTAAAAATTGCAATGAAAGGATGTAACACTTATGTCCATGTCACAGAGAAATTAATAAAATAAAATATGAATCAGCTGTTTCCTATAGTGACTAATGGAACAGAGATTTGGTCTAAATGAATAAATGACGCAATACATAAATAATACTAATCATTTAATTTTTTCATATAAATACATTTCTTAATGACGCAAAGTAATTACAGTAGAATCATTTTTTTTTATTATTACAAATAATAAAACATAAAAGCAGACTGTAAAAGTAGGTAATGTAAAAGCAGACTTAAAAAACATATTAATATATGAGCGTGTAAAAAGTGAAAATTATACAGAAACTTTATTTCAACGAGTGGTGAGTTATAAGCGAACGGTATGAAGCGGTATTTGGGACTATAAACAGTTCGATGAATAAATAAATAAAAAGAATATAACAACAGTACAGAGCACAATTTAATAAATCGAAAACTTAATATGATAATATGTACAGTGATCATGAAAGCAGCTGGAAGAGAGAGAAGAGACCAATCTATGTATATAAAAGAACACAGATGTCACGGAATGCAGAACGTAAGTGGAACGTTCTGTTTCTTCTCGGAATAAGTTGGAAGGGAAGGCAAGCAAGCGTCTTCTATCAAAATGGCGTAACGAACTGTTCAAGTAACTGGACGGTGGTGGTGAAAAGTCGTCGTAAATGTTATATTTTCCTTAAAAACCGCAACGGGTGTTGCATTGAAGTGAAGTAGAAGTGCTTGAAAGTTGGTGAAGATTTAGAAACTAAAATCTGTTGTGTACTTTTCCTGAAAAGTGAAGTTATAAAAAGCCGCCATGTGACCGGACTAACGCTATTGAAATAAGCTAGCTACATCAAATAGAGTCAGTGCAAAACTAAATTCAATTACAAAAACAACTGGTATCGTGAGTAAATATGGCCATTAGTTTTAATTTTAGAAGTCTGCATTATAGAGTTTTACAATTTTTTGAGAAATAACTTGGCTTCAATTTTCTTAGCTATTGCGTCATACGATAGGTGGATTAGGGCCTAATTGTAACTTGTACATATTTATATATAAATGATTTGTTGTTTGTTTTTTGTAGTCTTGATATATTTCTTTGTAAATCAGCATTCTTTAATTATGTCAGAGTAAACGAATAGTTGCTGCCACAATGCTTTGAATTTCTTTCTATAGCCACGAACATCCATTTAGTCACTACTTTAATTAGCCAAGTTCCCACCCCTAAGAAGATAGAATTAATTAACAAGTATTTTTCAATGATTAGTAAGTATAAGTAAACATATGCAAACAGAGCATAAATGAGGTTATATGTGGATTATCGCAAGTTATCATGATTATTATTTTTTTTATTATTAAGATTATGGGAGTCAAGTAAGGTGCATTTCGGTAAGGTGAATCATAGTAAGGTGAGTTGAAATAAGGTGAAATATTTAATATTGTTCTACGTTGAAGTTGGAAGAAAGAGGTTATGGAGAGTTAAGGTGGGCGATGATTATTATTGTAGTGAGGCAATAGGCCTAGGAGGTGTATAAGCAAAATTAAGTGGTACATGAGCGACGATTTTTGTTTTTTAAGGTAAATAGGTAAAGGAGGTTGAAGAGATATTAATGGTTATTAGATAATCCACATATAGCATTTTTATTTTGATTTAAAACATATTTTTTTTTACTTTTGAACTTTTTACCGAACCCCATTTTTTTTTTTTTTGACACATTATACAAAAATATTTTTTATTTTTTGCAACGCCTATCGTTGCAAGGAAAGATAATAATTTATGTTGAACAAAATATTTATTTTGGAACTTGATTGAGTATTAATTATTTACAAAGAATATATATAAAATTTTATTGGTATTATATTTGGAATATGAATATTTATTATTTACATAATTATATACATATTCTTCATCGAGCAACAATAAGTGTACAGATGGTTTTGGACACCCAGTATAATATATATACATTTTTATCAAAATATAAATTTTAACCAGTCAAGATAAATTTTTTGGCCGTGTGACAATGACTCATACCAAAACTCATCGCCTCTCAGAAAATTATCCGTTTTTTAATTAATCTACCATTTAAAACGTTCTTGTCCCAACACAAACGCCTTACTTAAAAATGGGAAAATAACCATATTTTTATATTAAAATTAAGTGTAAACAATTGTTAGTTTAGAGTGAAATTATCCGTAACCAATTCAACAAATTTAAATACCTTAACATTTTTCCTTGATCAATTATTTCCTTGTTTTTTTTTTAAATTTTAGAGGTATAATAATTTAGTGCATTTTAAACTACACATTGCAAGTTTCAAAAGAATTACCAATAAAGATCAGATATCTTACATTAAACTAATTTTATACCTGGTTGAAGTTAGGAATCAAACTTGAAAACTGTTGACATTTTGAGATTGTATATAGTAGTTCAAATTAAATTTTTGAGATTTTTCAATATAAACCATAGTTTTTTTACATAACTTGAAGAGTAAATCGTGAGAGTTTCAAATTTTTATCAGCAAAATTAAAGCAGTGGAAGGATTTTGACTAGTTTCATTTAACAAATTTTAGAATCTCCAATTTCTATACATATACTGTACTTATTCAAAGACCTTATTCATTTAAAACTATTAATTTAAACAAATAATTCTACAGCCCACATTTTTTATTTTCTAGAAATTTGTATACAGGGTTTCTCATATGAAATCATTTTTTGTCCAAAGTAAATATTTTAATTATTATTTGCAAAAAAGTTGCTATTTTGACACTTAATTTGCTTATAAAAAAATGTCCAATCACTTTTGGTGGAGAAGATTGTAATATGTAGGCTACATAAATAAGATTTTTTAAAGTTCTCCTTGGATAAATTTTTTTCTTAAGCAAAATCTAGATTGAATCCCCTGTACGTATTAAAATTCCATTTGTATATCCTGAACTTCAATGCTATTTTAAAATCACAGAAATGCTGAATCACACCACTGTGTGCGAATTGCAAGTAGTTTGGTTTTAGATGTGTTCACTGTTTATAGTGACTCGGTAAGCAGAAGGTACGAGAGAATTAGTTACATTGAGAAATGAAAAGATATGTTTGCAAGGGGGGGGAGAGTCGGAGAAATGCAAGGTGGAGGGGGAACATCGGTTCGCTTACGACTACCAGCGATCCAGTGCCCAACGGTTGAACCTCTATAAAAGGCGAGACTGAAAAGATACCCGCACCACCTTAAGATGAAATTATGGTGTAGTTGGGTTAGCACATCAAATTGTCACGGAGCTCTATTGTAAATTTTACCTATAATGAAAACGTTCACATGATCTGTATTTGAAAATAAATTCAATTTCTGACAATGATTATAAAATGAAGAATTTTATAGGAACTTGATATTCTTTAAGACCAAGTTCTTGTCCACCGTAATTTATGTACAGGTAAGTATACATAAGATTTATAAGTATGGGTGAAGTGTAATTTCAACAGCACCTTGCGACTAGCTTCAGTGTAGGGTGACCACTCACTCATCACGATTTCTTCAAAACTACCGAACGGATTGGATTGAAATTTGGTATGTAGCTTCCTCTAGGGCCATAGGCGCTTGCTAAGAAAGGGTTTGAAAAAAATAGAAATTTTAGGGGGTTTGGGGGATCAAAGTTATTAAAAAACGATTTCTTCAAAACTACCGAACGGATTGGAATGAAATTTGGTATGTAGCTTCCTCTAGGGCCATAGGTGCTTACTAAGAAAGGGTTTGAAAAAATTCGGATTTTAGGGGGGGTGTGGGGGGATCAAAGTTATTAAATCACGATTTCTTCAAAACTACCGAATAGATTGGAATGAAATTTGATATGTAGCTTCCTCTAGGGCCATAGGTGCTCACTAAGAAAGGGTTTGAAAAAATTCGAGATTTTAGGGGGATCAAAAATATTAAAAAACGATTTCTTCAAAACTACCGAACGGATTTTAATGAAATTTTATTATGTAGCTTCCTCTAGGGCCGTAGGTGCTCACTAAGAAAGGGTATGCAAAATATCGAAATTTTAGGAGGGGTTTGGGGGGATCAAAATTACTAAAATCATAATTTCAGATCTTTTATTATTATGACAATAGTGCTTTTATTATTTAAGATCTATTTATATAAAAGCCAAATACCACTCACTGACTGAACACTTAAAAAGAATACAATTACGTTAAAAAGACTGAAAATACCAACCACCACAGACAACGCCGTACAGGTCAGCTAGTATACTGTATGCATAAACTTAACTAATAAAATATGGAATAAATGGCAACCACTCCGATTTTGAACAACAAATACAACTCACCATATTTGACTGCAAATAAGTGCCCAAACACCTGTGGCGTGCTGCTTGGAAATATTGCACAAACACCTGTGCACCCTTACAACCAGATGATTGGCTATAAGACATTTTCATACCAGTAGACAGTGAATAATTTGTTAATAAAAAGCAAAGCACGCCCTCTGAGGTCCCTCCCCACTCAAAGGGTGTTACTCTCATCCATCCCTTTCCAAATTCCAGAGACCTCGTATCAAAACTATTTTGTGTAAAGTGTCTTAAAAATGAATGAACGTGATGCTAGCAAAACACTAGCAAATGACGTTCATAAATATCACCAATTCTTTTGTACATGATGTTCTAGAGCGTCATTACAATTTGCCATTCTGTATATACTCCTTGAAGGGTTGTGTTGTGAATTACAAACACATGAACCAGCTACCAAATAAAGATGCTCATAGCAAAATAAATAACTTATTATACTTGTAAAATAATACAGTTTTGAAAAATGGTTTAGTCAGCAACTAAAGTCACTACCTACTAAAGTCAGTTTAGGAAAATGAGGATCTACAGTAAAACACATTAAATTAACAATATTCATGTAATGTACACAATACAAGTATATTTCTCAAATTATCAATAAAACATAAATTTCAATAAAATAACTATTTTATGTTAACAAAATCTACACTTGTATAAAACCTAACTGATCAATAACAACAATTCCGTAGAAAAATTTCAATCTTCATTTCCACATTTACAATGTATTTGGCATTTCAAAAATTCATACAAAAATATACTTATATCCTTTATAAAACATTCATAGTTAGGTTAGGTTAGTTGGACGTGCCGGTGAGACCGTGGCGAGAAGAACTCAGTCGTTGTAAGACGTTCATCACAAGTTCTCGCAACGTCTGTAAACACAAAATAATATTAAATAACACTAGATCCTAAACTAAATGGTTTCTAGTAAGGATTAAGTTAAATTAAAGTATTTATACTAAAGACCGTTGGTTCTTGGTGAAATTCCATTATAAATAAATAAATGAAAACTTTTTGTAATGTTTCACAAATCTTTATTGAGCCGTGCCAACCTAGGTTTCGCCAGCTACGGCATTATTGAAGGCAACTTAAAGACTAAAGGAACAAGAAAAAATCCAACACACAGCAGTTGGGTACAGGTAGGCCAAAATACCGTTAGGTTAGGGATGGGGGAGGAATCGAACTGGTCAATAACAACGGTTATAGAAGTGGCGAATTGCTTAAATCTATTTGTTCGTTTAAAACTAAACTTACGTTCTTATTAATTAACCTCTTAATTTCTAACATTTCTAAAGCATCTAACTTATTACCCTTACAATTAACATGAAGTACATCAAAATCTGTATTTAAATTAAAGTCTAAAATGTCATG
>JAGFPH010001098.1:115552-130813 GCA_018207615.1 Philaenus spumarius | reverse complement strand
CTCGTTGCAAGACTTGGTACCTACGTGTCAACAAAATGACACTTCAGATTACAAGTTGAGTAAAGCTACTGTGCTGGAGAAATATATTGACTACATACAGGTAAACTATAGTAATAAGTTGTATGGATGTAAGGCTGGATCAAATGTAAACTTGTGATGGACACATGGCTCGTTGCAAGACTTGGTACCTACGTGTCAACAAAATGACACGGTTACAAGTTGAATAAAGCTACTTGCGACGGGCAGCTCGCCAGACAGTTCCTGTGCAATGTCACGCAAGACTTGGTACCTACTTGTAATAAGTGAGAAAGCATTTACATATATGCAATTTTCGGAAAACTCGCATGAAACTGATTTTCTAAAAAATGTTATTAAGTTTAGCAGACGCCTTGTGTACAAAAATCCTTGTATACCAAATGTCGAGAAAATCCTTGTAGCTGTTTACGAAAAAATTATTTACAAATATACAATTTCCGTAAAATTCGCGGAAAACTAATTTCACAGAAATTTTCTTTAAGTCCAACAGACTTACTGCGTAAAAATCCCTCGTATAGAAAGTCTCAAGGAAATCCTTAGATCTGTTTTTGAGATAATATTTACAAATGTATAATTTTTAATCATTTAAGAATATAAGATGGATAAGGTGCACAAGAAATATAGTTGTGAAATGGTCTAAGTGGTTGAAGAAAGACTAACCACCATAAGAGTTTGGTGGTTTGGTAGTGAAACTTCAATCAAGGGGTGGTTGAATAACTCAGGCTGTTAGGAACATCTGGGGGATGTTTTACCATTACCTTCAGCCAGTAGTCTTAAAGATAAGTTAGCCAGCAGAGTGTTTTGGCGTTTAATAAATCTATAAACCTAAAATAACGCCAACTTCATTCCACAACCTTGTAGACCTTACTGCCTAGTGTGTTTTAACTTGTCGAAAATTAACTATATAACTTAAATTTTGTAATAACTTTCTTAAATTTCCTATTTATTATATATTATAGTTAAATTTAGGCTAGTTTGAATAATGCTAGGTAGTTGTTAATTCACATCTTTCTATTGTAAGGTAGTTTTAGATCACGCCCCTTTTAGTTTTGTATAAATTCGGGGCATTACACACTGTTCGATTAGTTATAGTTTTATTATTACAGCTCCTGCATCACTGAAGATGACTACATTTTGGGTTAAAAAGCGTTTGAGTAAATAAACGTATTAGTTGTATCTGTGTTCAAGTTTTTATTGTATCAAGTACATTAAATTTAATTAATTTACTTGCAGTTTTTACTTCAACAAAAAAAGAAGCAAGAAGAGGAACGCAATGCTTTACGCAAAGAAGTCGTAGCTTTGAGGATTATGCAAGCGAACTACGAACAGATGGTCAAATCCCACCAGACACAACCGGGTCGGACTGAGACCAGGGTCTCTGACGAGCTCAAGTTTCAAGTGGTAAGGTCTAACTTTGCATGGTTCAATCTTGGCATAGTATTAAATTTTTGGCCTCTATCCGACCCGCTACACTAATCTTGATCTTATTGAAGTTCTTTCACATTCTATTGAACCCTTTTTTAGGGAAGTTTAATGGGAATAAAAAGTGAATTTGTTTTAACTGGAAGCTAATCAATAATGGTACATCTAAACTGTTATAAAAAAATATACATCTACAAAAATATCCGGTCGGAATTTGTCCATGTACGCGGTGTGTTCATAAAGTGACAGGAATTTTGTAATATTGTGAGTTGTATTAGTCCAAATTGCATAATTTTCCATTATTGTGTAGGCAAACATGAATGAAAAGTATATGCACATGGTTAGCCATATCAGATGTTTAGTCTGTTGTCAGCTGTTAAAGAGGTTATGTGTATTTTGATACAATCGACTATTATTAATTTCTTTGAAAAAAGGATCACAGAATTTGCATTACATTTTGTAATGAGAATGGAATAAAGTGCAGTTATGTTTTAGAAATGTTAAATATTCCTTTTGGCAAGTCTGCTACGTAAAACAAGGGTTTACGAGTGGTATAAGCTTTTAGAAGACCGTGAAGACGTTGAAGATGACGAGCGCCACAACAGATGAAACTGTGAAAGAAACGATCAGAGAAGCCGCATCAATCAGCTCATGCCATGGTATTTTTTGGATGTTTTGGGTATGAAACGTTTGACAGTAAAATTTGTTACAAAATTGTTGCTCAGGAGTCCCTAAATAAAGTCGACAACGATGCAGAACTACTGAAACCTGTCATAACCGGTGATGAAACATGGGTTTACGGATAAGATGTCGAAACTAAGGCTCAATCGTTCCAGTGAAGGCATTCTGGAATGCCAAGATCGAAAAAAGCTTGACAAGTGCGGTCGAATGTGAAGGTTCTGTTCACCATGATCTTCGATTTTAACCATAATATGTCCGACCGCCAAACAAGGTTCGGAGGAAATTAAGACTGGGCTAGGGAGATTTTGGCCAGGGAAAAATTCATAAAATGTAAGGAAAAAATTATTATTTTAGAGAAAAATAGATAAGGAATGAATGGGAACAAATATCATCCTAATTGGTTTGTTTATGATATATACACATACACACACAAAATGTGATGTCTGCTTTGTGATGCAAGTCAGGCAAGTCTTATTTAATCTTCATCACACAAAATATAGTACGGCCCAGCCACCGATAAGATATTTTTGTGTCAGTTGATGAATGGCAGTTTCCTGATTCTGGACTGGCTACAAATAGCTGGTGTTGTAGTACTTTATTTGTGTGTTATTGTAACGGTATGCAAACTTTGTTAGCTTCATACAAATGACATTATTCAAGTGATAACAACTAAATCACATTAAACTATATTATACAAAGGTACTTAATACATAGGTATTATTGATGTTTTTCATTTCTTAACCCTGTAGATGGCAGACTGCACTTTCAGGGTGTCTAGCAGTCGGGAAAGTCGGGAAAATCGGGAATTAACATAGAAATGAAAAACAGTCGGGAAAAGTCGGGAATTAACATATAATTTTTTTTTAAAGTCGGGAAAATGCATAAAATTGTTTAAAACAATTTTTAGGTACATTGAAATATTCTCAACACAACCGAAACTAATAGCAATCCAATTTGGCGTATGAAAATGAAGCTAAGCAGAGCAGGTATATGGGCTATTGTACATTATTCTTGGAAGTCGAGACGGCCGTTACCATGCCAACGGGTTGATGGTTGGGGGCGGGGGCGCATGCGCAATGATTAAATAATTCAAAGTAGTTAAATTACTATATTTTTAGGTATGACATTACGGTGAATTTGTTCATGCGTTCACACGAACGAACCCTTCGAACAGTTTACATTTTTTTATGTCCGTGTTAAACACTTTAAGAAAGAAATAATAAACAGTATGCATATTGTACTGTCCGGGTGCCCACTCAACCGTGAATTTCGTGTACCGTGAAAAATCCGTGAATAAGAAACCGTGAATTTCGTTGTCAAATCTTTAAAAATCTAAACATTTTTAAATTACCATAGAATGAAATTATCACAAGAAAATAAAAGAAGTTTTGAGTCACGTTAATGTGTTTTGGAACTACAGTATTTGAAATTGAAAAACTGTTGCAACTTGCTAGCAGCTTCGTGAAAGACCGAGATGACTCATGACGACAAACCTTGAAGAGCGTGGAGGAAAGAGAGAAGGGGTGGGGCCGAGTGAATTTGAGACTATCTTCTAACAGACTACAGTTCTAGTACTCGGCTTTGTGAAAAGCGTTGTTTTCTGTGGTGTCCTTAACCGAGCGGTGAACTATTGACTCTTACACAATGTATATGAATTAGGATGACCATTAATAAACACTAAACAGATTAGTTTAAACATGGCTTGAACAAGACGGACACATGTCTTTTAGGTACAGGCAAGAAGAGCAAGAAGGATACGGAACGAGTCCCGTTGTCTTGTGGGATAGGACAATGCATTCTGGGATCGCCATGACATTTATTGCCAACTTAAGTAACATAATTATACACTACAACTCCTCCCCTTTAAATTTGGCATACAACATTTATGAAACAACTGATACTACATTGCTCTTGTAACTCACAACAAGTTTTCATGTTAACAAAAATTATTTCAGAAGCCATATTTAAACAAAGAAAAATTTCCTTAATATATGTAAACATAATAAACAAAACAAATTCTCTTAGGTATTCCTTAATTACCTTATACAATAATTCTAATAGTCAACATAATAAACAACAAAAATAATATAAGACAAATAAAAATATAGAATGATACCTTTAATTCAACATTACAAATTCAACCTGGAAACTGGTTGTCTAATGCGTAGAGGATATCTACGTTCTACCATAGACGTTAAAGGTTTATAAGATGGTGATTTAATTTCAACGCCACTGTCGAAACTTGTTCTATCAGAGACTGGTGATTTGGACGCGGTCCCCTCATTGAAATTAGGTGAGCAACTTTGAGGAACTGGAACTAAGTGTTCTTCCAAGGTACTAGGTTTAATTGTATCTTTAGTATTGCTAACATTACTATCAATAAATGAATCTCTAGCTATCATCTGATCAACATGACGTTTCCATGTTATACCAGTTTCAAGTTCAATTAAATATGTAATGTTGCTTAATTTTATTTTAACAAAACCTTGCACCCATTTATTACTAGAACGGTAGTCCCTCACAAGTACAGGCTGACCAACATAGAACGTTCGTTCCTTGCTACCCCTATAATATGTACATTGTTTCGCTTGCTTATCAACTACTACATCATGTACCTTTGGTCTTAACAAGTCTAATCTATTTCTCAAATTTCTATTAAACATCATTTTAGCAGGTGTTTCATTTGTAGTACAATGAACAGTATTTCTATAATCAAACAGAAATCTACTTAAAGCTAAATCCAAATCAACTTTGTCATTTAACGCACATTTAAGTTTGTTCTTAACAGTTTTTACCAAGTTCTCTGCCTGACCATTTGTCTGCGGATGGTAAGGTGGTGAGAATGAGTGTTTAACACCATTCATGTCCATAAAGTTCTTAAATTCAAATGACCTAAAAGGCGGTCCATTATCGCTAACAATCATTTCAGGTAAACCAAATCTGGCAAATATTTGGGGTAAATGATTTATTGTTTGTGTAGCAGAAGTTGAGCTTACTTCTAACACTTCTGGCCATTTAGTATAAGCATCAATTACAACTAAATACATTTTAGACTTAAAAGGTCCTAAAAAATCAACATGTATTCTTGACCAAGGTTTGCTTGGATAGTTCCAAACATGTAATATACTCTTATTAGGATTTTGCCGCTCCAGTAGGCAGGATGAGCAACTGTTAGCCATTTGTTCTATATCCAAATCAATAAACGGCCACCAGATATAAGATCTAGCAAGCATTTTCATTTTCACAATGCCTATATGAGAAGAATGCAATTCATTTAATAATTTCTTCCTAAATTTGACTGGAATTACAACTCTATATCCCCACATTAGAATATTATGTTCAACAGTTAGTTCATCCTTCCTTTGGAAATACGGACCAAACTCTGAATTTTTATCACAAATATTTGAAGTTGGCCACCCATACAAAACATAGCCAAAGATTTTACGCAAAAGTGGATCTTTTTGAGTTTCAACCCTTACATCATGAAAATTTAGGGGAAAATCATTTTCTACTAAACAATGTAAATAAGTGCCTATAAAATTTAAATCATTGTCACTATCATTATTAGTGTTTGTCAAATTTTCCAACAAGGGCAATCGAGACAACCCATCAGCATTACCATGACAGTGTGACTTTACATAACAAATATTAAAGTCGTACCCTGAAAGAAAAAGTGCATATCTTTGTAATCGACTAGCTGCAAAGGCAGGAAGTCCTTTCTTACAACCAAAAATGCTAATTAACGGTTTGTGGTCTGTACATAAGGTAAAATGTTTACCCCATAAGTATTGGTTATGCTTTTTAACACCCCAAACAAGACTAAGTGCCTCCTTATCTATTTGAGAATATGCTTGCTCTGTTTTTGATAATATGCGAGATGCATATGCTACAGGTTGTTCCCTACCATCATCCTGTACTTGGGAGAGAACACAACCAATACCATAAGGAGATGCGTCACAGGCAAGTTTCAGCTGTTTTTCAGGATCAAAATGTGCTAATATGTCTGATGAGGTCAATTTTTCCTTAATTAAATTAAATGCCTTTAAACAAGCATTATTGAAATTATAACTTACATTTTTCCTCAATAAGGTATACAATGGACTCAAAATGGTTGACAATTTTGGTACAAATTTAGCATAGTAATTTACTAAACCTAAAAATCCTTTAAGTTGAGTTACATTCTGTGGAATGGGTGCATCGACAATTGCTTTAATTTTTTCATTTGTTGTTCTCAATCCTTTTTTATCAATTAAAAACCCTAAGTATTCCAAACTTTCTGAAAAGAATTTACATTTCTGTTTACCAACTGTCAAGCCATTTTCACTAAGCCTCTTACATACCTCTCTCAATCTAGAATAATGTTCTTCAGAATTAACACCGGTTATTAAAATGTCATCTAAAAATACAACTACCCCTTGTAAACCCTGTAACATTTTCTCCATGATCCTCTGGAAAATACCTGGTGCTGACGCAATTCCATATGGTATTCTGTTATACATAAATAATCCCTTATGAGTACTAATAGTACAAAGTTTTTTAGAATTCTTATCTAAAACTACTTGTTCATATGCTTGCCTTAAATCTAATTTGCTGAAGGTAGTTCCTTTCTGTAATGCTACAAATAAATCTTCTACACGTGGTATAGGATAGCGATCAATTTCTATGTTAGGGTTAAGAGTAACCTTAAAATCGCCACATATACGAATTTTACCATTTTTCTTAAGTATGGGAACGATTGGCGTTCCCCATTCACTACTATTAACTTGAGTTAATATACCTTGTTTTACTAGGTTTTCCAATTCAATTTCTACTTTTTGTTTCAAAGAATATGGAATAGGCCTTGGTTTAAAGTATTTAGGTTCAATATTGGGTTTTAATTTCAATTCAACACATCCCCCTTTAAATTCACCCAATTTTTCATTGAAAACATCTGGGAACTCCTTAAACAAATTGTCAATTAATTTCAAATAGTATTCATTAGTATCAACTGTACTTGAATTATGCAAATCTGCAGCAAAACTTATATTTACATTCAGAGCTTTAAGCCAATCACGACCCATTAAAGGATTTGCACCATTTTTTATAACATACAATTCTAACTTTTTGGTTATGTTCTTATATTCAACATTGCAACGATATGCGTTGCAAAAAATAAAAATATAAATAAATGTTGAATTATACTGTGTTAAAAAAAATGGGGTTCGGTAAAAAGTTCAAAAATTAAAAAAAATATGTCTTAAATCAAAAATAAAAACGCTATATGTGGATTATCTAATAACCATTAATATCTCTTCAACACCTCCTTTACCTATTTACCTTAAAAACAAAAATCGTCGCTCATGTACTACTTAAAATTGCTTATGCACCTCCTAGGCCTATTGCCTCACTTCAATAATAATCATCACCCACCTTAACTCTCCATAACATCTTTCTTTCAACTTCAACGTAGAACAATATTATTTTCCTCACCTTACTTCAACTCACCTTACTATAATTCACCTTACCTACATGCACCTTATTTGTATTCACCTTAAAAATCACCTTCACTTGACTCCCATAATCTTAATAATAAAAAAATAATACTCATGATAATTTACGATAATCCACATATAACCTCACTTATGCTCTGTTTGCATATATTTACTTATAATTACTAATCACTGAAAGATACTTGTTAATTAACTCTATTTTCTTAGGGGTGAGAACCTGGCTAATTAAAGTACTGACTAAATGGACATTCGTGGCTATATGAAGAAATTCAAGACATCGTGACAGCAACTATTTTGTTTAATCAAACATAATTGAAAAATGAATATCCACAACAAATAATATCAATGACATAGAACAATTAAACATATAGATCAATTAACTATTTACAAATTATACAAAGTTTTGTAAGCCATAGCTTGCAAATAAATGACGCAATAAGTGAAAAGTTTAAGTTAGGTTATTACTTAATTTTTTATAATTTTCTGAAAGTGCAGACTTTAAAATTTTAAACTAATGGCCATTTATTACTTACTGCGTTGTCTATCTCACTGTTTTTTACCTAGGACTTTTTATAATCACACCAATATGAAACACTATCCATTTCACTACGCGCGTTTTTTGTCGAAGCACATTTCACAATTCTTTAGATCGTCTTATCATCGAAGATATAAAAAACTTCTCGTCGTCCAAGATTGTATTAATACTGTCACTGCTCTACTTCACTTTCGTACCATTCTCAATATTGAAACTTTAAGTAAACCATACTTTTGTGGTAAATGCAGCTCCCACAACATACAAGACGTAGAACGCCTTTCACGCCATTTTGACTCTCTTTCTTCTCGTATGTTCCATAGCGTACCTCTCGCTAGGCTACCTGTTTTTCGGCACGTAGGCAAGTTGTTTCCCTCTCTCTCTTTTCATTGCTTCTATAATCACTGCATACGCCATCATATCAAGTTCTTGATACATATTAAATTGTGCTATGTACTGTTATTATATTCTTTTTTATTTATTTATTTATTTATCGAACTGTTTATAATTTCGACTGCCGTTTTATTATTCGCTTACAACGCACTACTTTTTGAAATAAAGTTTCTGTACAATTCTCACCCTTTACACACGCTCATATATTGATATGCTTCCCAAGTCTGCTTCTATATTACCCACTTTTACAGTCTGCTTTTATGTTTTATATTTGTTTATTAAAGAAAAAAAATGATTCTACTGTAATTATTTTGCGTCATTAAGAAATGTAATTATATGAAAAAATTAAAATGATTAATATTATTTAGTATTGCGTCATTATTCTTTTAGACCAAATCTCTGTTCCTTTAGTCACTATAGGAAACAGCTGATTCATTTCTTATTTTATTATTTTCTCTGTGACATGGACATAAGTGTTACAACATTTACATAAATCACTCCCATCGGAGCTATTTTCTCCTTAGTATATGAACTTAATACTAAATCTGAAGGGCATAGCTTCATATAACTGAAAATTTCTTTATAACAATCGTATGAAATTACAGACACAGCAGCACCTGAATCTACTTCAAAAGTTAAACATTTCTTTTCGACAACTACTTCTATAGTAATAGGATCTACCCTTTCACGAGCTTTATGGGCTTCATGTAAATTAAATAAACTAGATAGATCACTAGGCTCATCATTTAGTAAATTACTATTGTTACCACTGGTCTGTGTAAGGTTAGGTCTATCATCAACATAGTGATGTTTATTACCCTGTTTATGAGAATTACCCTTTTTACTAAATTTATACCTTGATTTAGAGTTATGTACATAATTATTATTTTCTTTACAAGAGTTAAACTGTTGCGAATTGTTAGAACTGGTGAAATTAGGCTTACTAGCTAACTTTTGTTTACAAACTTTTTCTAAATGACCTTTAAGACCACAATAATTGCACTTATACTCACGAAAACGACAGATATTTGTGGTATGACCACTTTTCCCACAACAATAACATTGCACTACACTCCCTCTTCTAGATGAAGTTGAATTTCCTGTAGTAGGGCCATGCTGAGACGACTGCTTCCCAGCAGCTAGACGTTGGATACGTTGGATTCCAGACCCATGAGTAGAATTGTGAATATGACTCAATGATGCTGCATTGCGTTCCGCGGCTTCTAAAGATGTTGCTAACTGTGTGGCTTTTTCGTAAGTTAAATCAGGTTCCGATAGAAGTCTCTGCTTAATAGAATCACTTTTTAAACCACTGACTAATCTATCGCGAAGATAGTCATTTAACGAGTTTTTAAAATTACAATGAATAGAAAGTTTCTTAAGGTTGGCTATATAGTCAGCTACTCCTTCATGTTCAAGTTGGTTACGTAAGCTAAACTTATACCTTTCGGCAATAAAAGATGGTTTAGGATACAAATGGTTTTGTATAATTCCCACCAGTTCGTCATACGACTTAGTACCCGGTTTTTCAGGTGTACACAGATCACGTAAAAGATTAAATGTTTTAATACCAGCGACTGTCAACAAAGTGCTAACTTTTTTCACTTCTTTAATGTCATTACATTCGACAAACAATTCGAATCTTTCGATGTAAGCAGCCCAAGTTTCATTAGCTGAATCAAATTGTGTCATTGACCCTATTACGGCCATTTTCAGATTAGGAATATAACTTTTTACTACAGTAAAATCATGTAATAATGGAATTAATTGTTCGAGTTCATCATCAGAATTCATAAGAAAAAGTTCACAATTAGGCCTAAATAGCACAATATAATAAAAAATTCAATACAGTTCAAGAAATAATATGCAGGCTAGGCCTGAATTTCTTCCGGTTTTGAAATTTGTTAAACATACCTTTCTACGTTTAATATTCAATATTAGTTCAAAACACTGCAATAGACTTACAGAAATATAATGAAATGCACCTTGCTACATATTCATTAGCCAACACATTGTCCAAACTTGCTTTTTCATAACCTTCGAAACACAATAACTTTATCCTCGTCGCCAATGTGGTGTCCTTAACCGAGCGGTGAACTATTGACTCTTACACAATGTATATGAATTAGGATGACCATTAATAAACACTAAACAGATTAGTTTAAACATGGCTTGAACAAGACGGACACATGTCTTTTAGGTACAGGCAAGAAGAGCAAGAAGGATACGGAACGAGTCCCGTTGTCTTGTGGGATAGGACAATGCATTCTGGGATCGCCATGACATTTATTGCCAACTTAAGTAACATAATTATACACTACAATACCAACCACCACGGGCAACGCCGTACGGGTCAGCTAGTCAATAATATAGTTCAGAAATCATGAGTACCACTTGCCCCTAGCAATGATAAAACATGGTCATGAATACACTTTTACAATAACAACAACAAATACCTCTCACCTGTATTCTTGTAGACATTCCAGTACTAACAAAGATTGCACGAAATGGCGACAAAACCACTTGAATAGGCGTGAATAATGGAGATAGAAGAAAAATAACCTCTACTCTGATCAGAGTGAAATGAACAACTGGTCAGAGCTCACTGGTGTTACCAGCCTCCCAAACCCCTCAAGTTCTCTCTACAGGCTGTCTCATTCAAGATAGGGTTGGTTCACATAATCTACACTAGGTTGCTCTGTATTTACCTTTGAAAAAACCCAATGGGTTCTACTTACCCCGGCTTACCTTACACTATATGCAACTTTATAATGTGTGATAGACAGCTTAGAGTAACAGACTAGGTCACATATTTCAAATTATTTGATACACATTATTTTCTGGGAATGTTTTGAAAACTATGAATCACAAAATTCTCAAAATTAGTTTTAATATTCTTAAATAAACGCTTTAAAAAAAATATATCTAAAAAAACTATTTATTTTTCAGGTTACCAAACTTTCTCACCTGTAAAATTCGTAGTAAAATATTTTTTTCTAACATTGTAGAATATCGACACACAGACAAAGAAATAAGTGGTACTATAAGCACAAACTATTTACTAATTTTTGTCTAGCTTATAACAGTTCAAAATATAATAAATGTTATCCAAACGTAAATAAAGAATTTCATTAAAAAAAGTTAAAAAGAGAGGGCGATACCTATTGAATGTCATTCAAACAGGTGATCGTAAGCAAACAACACTTAGCGGAAATTATGACAAACTCCCAGAAAAACACAGAAATTGTCAAATAACCCGGTTTTCGATATGGAAAGAAATCAATTAAAATTACTTCCCGACATTTTCAACATATATTTCTTATATCAAAAGTTTTGATTCAAAACTAAACAAAACTAATAGTTCAATCCAGGAAAATTATTACCTTAATCCGATACCAAATTATTCATTAAATATTTACATTTTAAATTCACAATCTCTTGCTTAAGGGAATGACTAATTTAAAGCGGAAAACTATGAGAAGTTTCCCATAAAGAAAACCATGAATGCAGTAGAACCCCTCTTAACCGGCCTCGGATCAACCGGTCCTCGGATTAACCGGCCTATCTGATGGAGCAACAGAGTTTTTTTCTCTTACAGGTTATATTACTGTAACTGGCTGAAGTCTCAAACATTGATTGTTTGACGGACATTTCCTGGAAAATAAAGCTGGGTGACGCAACTTCAGGTGTGCAATGTGTATTGTGTTAGTGTTGTGGCAGGGGACAGGGGAGGGGGAGGGTGAGTTTGATTCCCCTCTTGCTTCCGCGGCAACTGTATTTTTTCTTAGAATCAATTGACAAAGCGGCATCCTTTGTTTCTTTTTCTTCGTCTGTTGCTTTGTCAGATCCTTTACTGAACTTTGTGAGAGCAAAATATGTAATATTTTTAACATACTGCATTGCATAATATGTTGAGCAGCAAAAAGATTCAACGGCATTAGACATGATTAACGTACGAAATTAGAGAGACTTGGCATTAAAACTCTTTGAATGTTAAAGAACAGAAAAAAATAACTGGTTTTTTGATACGGTATATGTGAATTAAGTTTTCAAAGTTTAAAATGTTTAATTTGTTAGTGTTTGTTTATGTATGTGGTACATACAATAAAATGGGTTGCAATAACGTCTTATTTGCTGGTTTATTTATGAAATATGTAAGTTATTTTTAACAAAAATCTATTTTTTACGGGAATCTCGGATCAACCGGCCGTACAGGTAACCGGTCAGGGTCTCGGTCCCGACCAGACCGGTTAAGAGGGGTTCTACTATACGAGCGAACCAAAATTTTTAGAGGAAAACTAACATGGCCTATAAACAGAATGAACCTTTTACGTATAAAAAGTATTTGGCAAAAACATTAAATATACGCCGTTAAGACAGAAGAAATGCAAAAATCAAGTTATCATCATCTAAAACGTACCAAAGAAAACATATTTGCTTAGGGTAGCCACGCCCACAACAGAATAACCTACCTGTGATATGACCATAATTTGCACGGATTACGAAATCCAAATTAGTTCATTTCTTAACGTTATAGATATACAAACTATATCATAAAAAGGGTTAAATGTGATTTGGAGTTATTTAAGTGTTTTTATTCAATTTATTAGCGAATTTCCATAGGAAAAATGAGCTATTGCAGTGGCCCTTATGGTGAGACCCAAGGTCGGGAGTAGCAAATGAGCACCGATCATAGTCCCCAGAACACGTTTTGGGGTGTCATTAAAATTCATATATATATATAAATGTGTTCGCACTCTAGCGGCCGCATTTTAAGTCCGATTTGGTCCAAATTTGGTACACGTGTTGGTTGTCTACGTCGCTCGGACGAGTTCGTTAGTCAAAAAAATCCAATAACCGGAAGTACGTTTTTTGACCGAAAAGTAACTATTTTTTGAGATTTTTACTACAAGAATGGAATTTTTTTAGAGTTTTTTCATAAAATATAAATGTAGTATAAATAAAATATAAATATGTATAAATATAAATGTTATTCTGCACATTTTGTTTTTTTACGCGGCCTTTTAGCTCGCTTGGTTCCCCCAAAATCGACCAAAACGTAAAATACCATAAAAGTACCCGGTTCGAAGCCAAGTGGTGCAAACTCGCGAGATCACTAGGAGGAAACAAATTCTACTAATATATTGCGTACACACAGACAGCTGTTCAACGCCTTCGTGAATAGACATATTTCCCAAATTGTTGGTTGAAACCCTAAAATATAGGCCTATAAACTTAATTTTGGAAATTTTTCACGTCAGCGGTCCAGCTGCGTGGTCGAATTATTTATTTATTTCCATTGTATAATACCTGCAGAATATTCTCTAGTGATTTTACTTTTCAAAAACAACTTAATACTCAAAAGGAAAACAAATTTTGAATTAATTAATTTCTAACACTCACAAACACAAACCCGCCGAAGAATAAGATAGTGGAAATTTCCACAGTGGACCTGAAGTGCTTTACTTTTCATTCTTGTAAAAAAACTCCAAAGGGAAAAGTATCCCAGTTGGCTAGTGTAGTAATAATCCAAAGAAATCAACAAATTTAAAACCGAATTCACCATCCAAGTGATCAAGCAAAACTTGAATGCGAACTACTACAACAAATATAATATGATAAAATATTAATTGAATCCAAGTTGATCATAAAGAAAATTCAATAACTTTTGGTGAGATCCTTCCAACTTATTCCTGGCTTAATATATATTTTTCATAAGAATGGTGAAACTCCATAAACTGTTGAGTTAAATACATCAACATTATTTTTATACTTAAACAAGTTGTACATGTGATAATAAACTCTGAACTAAGAGATCCCTGTCCTGTACATATAATTACACACACCTACAATTACATTACATCACCCTTACAATTATTAATGACTATCTTTATTGAATTAACCTTTGTTCTCTAAAATATATGTTGTAATATTTCTTTTATGTGTATCTTAACCTGAACTTGGGAAAAGCCGGCACAGACCCACCGAGATTAAGTTTGCTTGTGTGTTAACTTACTTATGTTCATAATAATTCGAACCATCAAACTGCTTATTATTATTTAAAGCCTGAGACATTCAGAATAGACAGTTGATATATTTTATTAGGTACGGTAATGCTAATACTTTCCTGAGAGAAATAACCTGTATATATTGTAATTAGAATATTGGATGATGAACCGTACTGGGCAATGCATATTGAATGAATATCAACCTTAAAACATAATACTTTCAGTTAATGTTTGCCAACAATTTCCTTATTGAGTCATTAAAAGAAATTCAGCTTTTGTTTCATTATTTTTTTTTGTGTTGAATTTATTTATTTACATAAATTAGATAAGATCATTACTATTTATGAACATTTATAATTTGGCACTCCAAACGTGGTGCTTTTCATAAACAAACTTTTATGTATTTCTATAAGCTACTAGCTGGCCCGATACGGCTTTGTACGGATAGACAAATCAAAGTTAAACGCATATTAGCAAAAAAAATATATCAATAAATATATTACGCTATGTATTTCTTATGGGGATTTTTAGTAAATTTCCTTAGGGATTCCTAGGGCCCTAGAGGAAACATACCAAATTTCATTCCAATCTGTTCGGTTTTTTTTTTAGTAACTTTGACCCCCAAACCTTCGTTAAAATGTCGGAATTTTTTTAAAACCTTTCTTAGCGAGCACCTAGGGCCCTAGAGGAAGCTACATAC
>JAGFPH010001098.1:75347-90186 GCA_018207615.1 Philaenus spumarius | reverse complement strand
CTTATTCAATAAAGCAAATATCAAAAATGTAAAAAGACATCCACATTCGAAGTTTAATTACCTTTCAAATAAAAATAGTTTCAATAATTTTGGATAATTTATGACGAAAAAATCCTATGTATTGTGGAAGCATGTACTCGCCGAATTTGCGTTCCTTATCGAGTGTTTAGCCCGCACTCTGGTTTTTATCACATCAACTTGTTGCTCGCGGAGGAATACTAGAAAAATAATAAATCCGTTAATTTTGAATATGTGAGAGAAAGCTGTGTTTAATAAAATGTATAGATTTTTCAATATGACCTATAAATATGGATATTCCAACTCAGTATTGGATTATGACCCATGTTTGTTAACAATATAACTAACAAGGTTGTATTTACATAGCATAGCCCATGTTACTTAGGAGATTATATACATTGGTTAAAAACAAACAATTTAATCGGATAAATATTAAGTCGTTTCAAACATTTAATCATATTTACCATACTGTACTGTAACTTATGAACCAAATTAATAAAAAATTTTCCGGCTAACAAGATGTAGTGGTTATAGTCGCTGTAGGCTACATATATTTTTAACATGTGAACTAAATTCATTGCTGATTTTTGTTATCATCTTACTATTCGAACTTCGGCTCAATGTATGTCGTACATCCGCTGTGTGTCCAGCAAAACCTACGATCATTGCTCCAGACCCGCTAAAATAAAGTCACTCATACTTTCGTTTTGCAAGTAGCATTAGCAGAGTAGTGTTTGTCTAACAGAGGCGGCCTTTTCCGAGTAAACAGTTCCCTCGTGCCGATCAGAAGAAATTTTGCATTGGAGGCAATTAGTTTGTTTTATCCTGACCTCGTAATCGTAAATTCCTTCAGTGGTGCGTGAAAAATAGATAGACTGAACTTCGTATTTGATTTATTATTTTTATCGTATTGTTACGTTTATCGTATTATTATTATTATTTACATTTTTGCAGTCAGATATCGTATAGTTATTACCATTCGAATTGTTATAGTTACCGTATTTGTATAGTGTTTTTAAAATTTTTAAATTCTTACTTTTTATAGTTACCGTAACACTATTAATATTAGTTTAGTTAATTAATTCGAAAGTATATAATTAGTTTTTAATTTTTAACCATAGTGTATTGTGGGATCTAATTCCATAAGAAAAATTCAGAAAACTAAACAACGCGGCGGAGATAGACTAGCTGAATGGTATATTAAATTTGTTCTTTATTTTAACTAGTTTCGTATTATTACTGGAGTTGAAACCAATCTGCATTGTATTCAACTTAAAAGTAAGAGAAAAATATAGTTTTTAATAATAAATTCGAGTTTTGGAGTGAAATGTGGTTTTTTGAGGAGACAGCCGAAATACGACAATTTTCAAATATCGCTTGAGCCCTAACGATTCGTCGGAGAAGAAAACCTAAATTGTAAATTTTTTAGGAAATTTTATGTTCTTTCATTTTGAATAAGAAGGTTATTTATGAAGAGTTGATAGTTTTCGAGTTAGCCTATAAGAGAAAAAACATTCAAAAATTAGATTTTAAAACTTTTTTCCATTTTTTTTTTTTTTCAATGTTGCGCCACGAAATTTTGAGGCAAACCTCAGATTCGGATTCAGCACCCCAAAAAAAACATATATTTACATATATCGAGTTTAAACTTGACATATTAGTTAAAATATATATTTTAAACATTTATGCTGAGTCTCAGCTTGATATCTTGAAAATGACCCGATCTAGAGCCACTTGACTTATCAATGGATTTCTCGATTTTAGGAGTACCGGACCTCGAACTCAATTTAAACGGCTCCAGTTTAGAAAATTTTCAAAATTCAACCTGATAGTTTTTTTACAAGTTAAACATATAGATTCAAACAAGATCAAGAAGTATAAACCTTTTTTATTATTTACTTTTAAAAGCACAAGTAACTTTAAAAAGTATAATTTTAGACCTTTTTAGATTTTTCATCAAAACGTTTGAGTTGATCGGCTGCAGATTAGTACATTTTTTAAACATAGTTTTTAAAATAAGTATAACAAAAAACAATTGTGTTTGTAACTTCTGTACCAATTTTGAAATCGATATGTTCAAAAATGTCGAAAATGGAATGGTTGAATCTAAAGGTGTTATAGTTAAAACGAAATAGGTAAAACAGAAGACTATTTTCAAGGGCCTCGTTTTTAAAAATAACATGAAAAAAATCGTCCATACTTACTAAGAATATTTGTACTGGTGTATTAAACTCGTAAAACAAATTTGATGTTGATATTCCAAAAATTGACGAAACTGGAATAGATTGAAAGGGCTACAGCGTTCGGTAAGCAAAAAATCGTGAGGCTCGATGATAAGTCTGATGGCTCTAGCTCATCAAATTTTTAAGATACCAACTTGAGTCTTGATATATAAGTTAAAAATAATCTTTTCTCTTGCTATACCAAGTTTTAATTCGATATATTACAAAATGGCCAACTTAGATCTCCTATACGTATGGACGGAAATGATCATATAAAAACATATTCATTGATAATTATGCGTTCATAAATTTGCAGGCCTATTTAGTTTAAAATTATCGTAGATGTATAATTTTTGTATATTATATTTATACATACATTGTTTATGTATAATTAAAATTTCATACAAATTGAATTATTAACTTGGGAGAAAATTTATGTTTTTTCGAAGACAAGTTAATCGAGACTGCGTATAGGCTATTACGTTAGTCTTAACGAAATTATATTATTTTGAATATAAAAAAGTTGAATTTTCAAAGCAAATAGCAGCCATTTTGGTTCCGCCATGTTGAATTTTCATATTTTATATGAATTAGTTCCTCCTAAAAATGCCAAATAACCACTTTTCTTTTTCTTTGAGACACATTTTTTTAATTTCAATATATATATTTGAGTAATTTGTTAGATTATTATGTGTAGTGAAACAAAAACATACCATCGTAAAGCTGACACTTTCCTCTTGAAAACGCCCTATTACAACTATTTATTTAATACATTGTAACTATGCAATAGTTTATAATGACTGGGCCGCGCTTCAAAAAATAGGTCTTCAGCCGTGCGACCGAGTCGCGCTGCTGCAAAATACATACCTGCATTATCGATTTTTTCCAGACAAACCATTGCTCGGACGAAAGAAATACTTATGACCTTTTTTATTGAAAAATACTTCCCCTGCACGGTGGTATTCTTTATTTTTCTTTATCTTCATCCCAGCTCAAAATATTAAGGAATATCGGGAAAAAAAGTTTTTCGATTTTTTTCGACTTTGGGAAATTGATAGACTGGTAAACTCTTTTTTATGTTAATCTACATACTTTACTGTACTTATATATAAAAAAATCAGCCATATTTTAAATTACATGGATTTTTGGTCTAAAATTACCCCTACCGACTGGCCTATATTGTCATAATGAAATAATAGTACAATAAGTATAGAAAATGTATTTGGGATTATATGCAAGTGCCAGCCTATAATTTAAATTTATTTGTATGTTTTTTTGTAACTTTGGCTGTTTCCCTAATTAAAATAAATTGACACCATTAATGCGAGAACTAATTATTTGTAGCCTATATATATTATTTAAAACGTGTTAAAATTTTCCGCTTGCCTGCTTATGTGTAAATTGTTTTGTTTTTTAAAATTTAATTATTCCTTTTTTTAAATTTCAGCCAAAATTCACGGAAAGAAAATTGTAACATCAATATGAATTGTAAACATATCAAAATAAATTACGTTTTATTGCCCTTATAGAGTCAAACATGAAAATATTGGTATTAATTTTTTAACTTAGCAATTATTAGAATACAGACGATTACGATTGTGAGTCTAGTGATGTCCCGATTTTAAATATCATGTGTTATATACTGTATATTGCTGTGCAATTCGGTCACTGACTTCAGCATGTATGTGACTTGCTAAGGAGAAAGAGATGGTATATTAAAAACGATGATCGCATTGTCACGCATAATTTTCATAAAAATTTATGATTTATACAGTGGTGAAATTAGCCTGAAAGAACAGAAAAACAGACGTTTTCAGGTAGCTTTATTTTATTCTATGTGGAGATAATAATGTAAAGTAAGTTATGTAACAGTATCTTTTTATAATTTAATATTTGTTAGTAATCATTTTTTATTCTTATTGTAACCCGTGTTTAGATATTTAAAGATAGCCTTTGCCGCCATTAAATTATAAATAAACGTTTATATCAGCACTTTGTACGTACTGTATACGTTTTAAGGTACAGCATTCTTAATATTTTCACTTTTCTGTGCATGTCTTTTATTGATTGCATTATTTAAAATCTCAGTCAATATTCAAGGCAAGAAAATGCTCGTTTTAAAATATATATAATTTATATACTTTTATCAATGTAAATTGTAAAATAGGATAAGTTGTATAATCAAAGCAAACATCAGTGGAAGATTGCGGCCTCAACCTCAACGCTATTGTAAATATCGAGTTGTTTTGTAGGACTACTAAAACTGTAAAATCATTTTGAGTCGGCGGCGATACATAAAGAAGAGAGCGAGAGAGGGAGAGAGTATAGCTAGACAGACTGTTTAGATTGTCACGCATGCGCATTTCAGTACGTCTGTCACCTAATAGAAGTAGTTCTCGGCGGCCTATATTTTTACTAGCGGAAGAACGAAATTTCGCACAAAAAACTCAATGCTATTAGTGTACAGCTTTGCCACTTGGAGCGCTGCGGCCAACACAGAAATAATTTTTCACTCCTGCCGAGCCTTAAATGAACGTGTTAAATCAGGTAAATGTAGGCCTACTTCGAACTTGCAAAATATTCGCACGGGTCAGCTAGTATTATTTTATTTTATTATTATTATGTCGCTATGTCGACGGAAAAATGTTTTGTTTCTCGCTTTAGTTGAGTTAGTTTATATAATGTCATACGTCCTAAGAAAGTCGAATTATTGTGTTTTTCGCCTTTATATTTTATTATTATTATTATATCCGATATATTTTATTAGTAGGGTCTATTATATGCAGTATATATATTTTTTATTATATCCGTTATATTTTATTAGTATTATAATTATGCAGTATATTTTATTTTTATTATATCCCGTATATTTTATTGTTATTATTAGTCTATTATATCGCAATGTCGACGCAAACGTATTTTGTTTGTGACGAGAACTTGTACGAAAGTGGTGGGAAAGTGTCCTGCAAGAGTGCAAAATTAATAGCTTCACTGCTAAGGGCCACTTTACAAAGAAATGACGGAAAAAGCTCCAACCTTGTAGGATTGACATCCCTCAAAGTTCATTCCACATGCAGAAAACATTATACGTGAGCCGATAATTAAATTGAAGGATTTCATAGCAGCATCTCCAGACTACTACCATTGACTATATAACTATTACTTATATAGTACTTATATAGTCAATGCTACTACCATTGTATTTGGATAACCTAATAGAACTCCGATCCAATGCAATATTTTGTTCCACTAGAAATTCGACTTTTTTGGCGCTATCTATTGGGGAAACGAAGGAAGCTGTTTGAAACACCAATGCTACCAATGCTTTCTCCCTAGCGCTACCTCGCGGCGCGATCATGTACTATTTTCGCGACAACCTTTTTTCCGGCACACAGCCCCCGTATGGATGCAAGATCTATTTATTATTCATGATCTATGCTACTACTGTAAAATGTCGACAAATAGTTTCGAATTTTAATGTACCAGGTGGCAGCACCTTACGGTACCAGCAGATTTACTATTCTGTTTTTGAGTGATTTTTAACAGTGAGGCAGGACAAATTTCCTAAAAAAAAGTGTGCCGCCTCACTGAGGAATTCTCGGTAATTATTGGAGTTAAATGTTTCGGACCAGTTCCGTTACGTGCTGCACTCTTTATCATTTTAGTTCAACTTTATTAACTTTTAATTGCCTACTGACAGAAGTTGTCATTTTAGATTTATAAATTATTAGTTTATTTTAAGTTGTATTTTCTAAAATAGGCTACCTAAATAACGTTTGAACTTATTTTTTCTGTAAAGATGTTTCCTATAAACAAAATAGGCCTACATAGATTGAATTTACTGGCTATCAAGTACATTAAATACAGTTCTATTGTTTTCTGTCTCCATTCTGTTTTGTTTTTATAAGTTAATGCATAGGCCTACTTTTTCTTTATAACCTAATTTTGTTTGAAATTACTTTTAAAACACCGTGATATTTTCTATTATTGTATTTTGTGAATTAGATAAACTACTTATTATTTATCCTAAGTATGTTTTCGGGGATATAAGCTAGAGAAAATAGGCGTTTTATGAAATTTATAAACTGGTAATGTATATAAATGTTATAAAATGTATAGCAATCTCCCTTTCAATATTTTAAGGCAGAAATCTAAATTTTTAATTTACATACGATTTATCAAATAAAAAGAAGTAGGATGGTGAGTTGAATTAATATGAATAATAATTTTTCAAAAATATTAATTACATTGGAAGTTATGGACATTTAAGTAAAACTGGTAGGTAGGCCTATACTCAATGTAAGTTTTTTTTTCAAAACTGTCGAATAACTAAACGACTATAGAAAAGAAAGTTATTAAATAATTTGTTAATTATAGATAAAGTCTATATTTTAATGGGACTCTTTCAATATTGCAATCTCTCATATATAGTTTTCGAAAAAAATTATACATAAAAGTAGTGATTTAAAAAAAAACATTTGGGTGAGGAATATTTTGTTTCAATATGAATATTAAAATATACATAATTTCATAATGGAGAACAGAGCATTGTATTTAGTTTTCAAATAATGCTATCAATTTTCGAATTATTCAGCTTTTTGTGATTTCTAAAATGTTAACAGATAGGCCTACAAATAATATTACTTAAATTTAATTGATATTTAGCCTACATCAAGAGATGTAGAACTAAAAGGGGAATACTTACTGAAAAATGTTTTCACTAATCTTTAACCGTGTTTTGAGGATTTCCAGGTTTTTGGGTTGGAAGCCTTTATTCAAAATTAGTTGAAAAACTATTGAACAAAATTAGGCTACATGAATGTTTCGCGCTTTTAAAGATTAGAGTCCACACTTTCATTTAGACCCTACTTTTTTCTCCAGGAAGATATCTCTGAAAATGCACATCCAATCGAGTCAAAACTGTTGATTCAAACTTGTTTTGTTTGTTAAATAAGATTAGACATTTTTGATGGAATTAATTTACGTATTTAGGAAAATAACTGGAAAGTTGTAAGTTTATAGAGTTTTCTCTATCTGCAGCGTATTGATCCAAAAGTAGCATTACTTCTTTACATATATTTAAATACTTGCTGATAAAAATTAGCATACCCGGACTTCCTATTAAGGGTATTAGGGCCATGGTCTAAACTTGAAAGGCTGAAGATCAGGAATCGAGAAAGTATTTTTATTTTGTATTATTATTTTAATAAATAAAATATGCTTCTAACTTTTGATTGAATTTATTTACGGGCAATTTGTTTGGTATTTTGGAGCTGTGAATCGGATTTTACTATACGAAAGAAAGCGGAGAGGGAGTTAAGACCGATAGAAGATAGCGAGAAGGCGCTTTCAAAAACTTTGGCCTAGAGAGTAACAACAAAACGTAAACCCGGCCCTGTTGACAAACCCGTGATTAATGGTTTAAACAAGCAAAGGTAGGAATTAGGAAAGTTCCACTAGGCGAAGCTTTTGATCAGGCGAAACCCATCGCTAGAAGTTGATTTTAAAGCTATAAGTTATTGGAAGGAAAGTGATTTCTTTTAAAAAAACGTTTGTGGAAAAGGTGGACGAACGAGCAACAGTGCAATCCGCAATTCATTCTGTGCGGTTATCATAGAATTTTCAATTAAAAAATCTAGAACATCATACTTATAATTACCGTTTGGTGTGGCTACAAAAATTAATTGAGAACTAGCCTACTAGAGTAGGCCAATGTTTTGTTTTATGTTTGGTTCGTTATATTACAATGTGTAAATTATTTCCACTTAAAAATAATTAAAGTTAAAAAAATAAGTAAAACAAGTTGAATCCTTCGAACAATGAAATCATTTATTGTTATTGTAAATATTTAGAATTACTCAATACACAGTTCAATTTTCGCCTTGTATTCAGTGTAAATCGGTGCTTTTTGAACTCATGGATTGGTGCTCTACAACTTTTAGGGAGGGGGTATTGATAAAATTTGATGTTGAAAAGTGGGTAAAATACAGTTTTTGGCAAAGTTGGAAAAATTTGCCGTTTTTTGGATCCTCATAAAAATCGAACTGCTGGACCAATTTTGCACTTTGTTTTTTTAATCCACGCGAAATTTTATCCTCTTTATTTTATTAAAGAGCTATTGTTTACAAAATATGCACCGTTTTCGAATTAAAAGCGAAAAATAGGGAAAAGTCCGAAAATTTCGAGATTTTTTGCCCCCTAAAAGTTGTCCCCCTCACTTTCGAGGTCGCAAAATTAGATTTGGAATACCCAAACCATACCAAACGATCCTAGAAAAAAATCTTTTGCCGCAATTAATGAAAGCTGAACCACTTTTTGGATCCTCTATATACTGGGGGCTATATTCAAAAATCAAATTTTTTATTACACAATAAAATGAAAATAAAAAGATTAAATGAGTAAATAAATAGCTTAGGTCTACATATAAAAAGTATTTAATACTGTAATGTTAAGGAAATTTTTTTTATAAAATAACTAAAAAAGCCTGCATTTTTTGTTGCTTTTACCATAAGAAATTAGCTCAAGAACGCATTTTAGGCAGCCTATTCTAAAACAGATACATAGCAAACAGCTGTTTTATCTGTTATTTTATTCAATTGGTTGATATGGTAATAAATGTAAAAAATACATGTGATGGTTCAGTGTAGGCCTAACCTAAGATTTTTTCAGACTAAATTTACAAATATTGAAATAAGAAAGGTTTTTATCAAAATAAATGATAGCCTATGTTACTCAGGGATAGTGTAGATTTTTATTAGTAAAACTATTTTATTCGGGGCTCCTTGGCGGGGTTCAGTTCCGCACGGGCGCAAAAATATGGTCGGGCCGTCTCCGCGTTGTAGTGTAACATTTGGAGAAAATTCAGTTTGGTTTGGCATCGCCTGACTAACTAACTATAAATACGGGCATAAAATAAATTAAACTCAAACAATTCAGGGGTTGTTTATAAAATTACTCACCTTAAATCTAAGTTCTCCCACGGGCGGCGCGGCGTAAGGAATGCCTAGAAATTTAGAAATTGTCCTACCATTTCTCGAGGTTAAATATCTTCCTTGTAAAAGACCTTGTGGTATTTTCACCTGAGGATATTGACAAGAAACAGTCTGGACTAAATAGACAATACAACCTACGAGTAGAAGAAAGCCCAAGTAGCACACTACGTATATAATACGTAAATATAATGTATCAATGTATAAGATTGGTATATGTATTAGGTATACATATTATATACGTATTTATATATTAATACATAAATACATTTATAAAGAAAATCAAATTAGTAAAGTTTACAATAAAACGAAAAAATAAACCGGAAATTTTGACCGAAATTACGTATTAAGTAACATAATTGACTTTAGATTGCAAGAAAAAGATAGCAGCTGTATTTTTTAATACTTACTTTACACCTCTTATAATCTAGACTTTACTTGCATTATAATCCACCAGAGTGTTCTGTCTTCTGTGACATTGTCAGCAAATGAGCAAATTGGTTTTTCAAGTTATTTCAGGTAAGTTGTGAGTTTTATTATAACAATATTAGCATATAATTTTGATGTTTAAATAAATACGTTTTAGTGTAATAGTGAAGATTTGTTTTAAAGTAGTTTATAGCGTATTCGTTCTTTTGTACTTTGCTTGTTTTGAATTATATCTAGTAAAGTTTTGGACGACCAAAAAGACAGTTGTAGTTTAACTATTTTACTTCAATAATCGCCATTTTAATAAGTTTATAGTTTAAATTAAGTTATGTTTTGTATATATATATTGTTGTATTAAATTAAATACAAATCGCTATACCGGTAATCGTGTGAATATGGGTTAGACACTTAACCTAAAACCTAGGTCTCTATGAAGTCATGTTCGTTCGGTCTATCCTAGGTTAACTAGACTCTCCTTGGCCTAGGCTGAAAAAATAAAATAATCCTAAATAAAAATCGCTATACCGCTAATCGTGTGAATATGGGTGGGCTTAACCTAAAACCTAGGTCTCTAGTTCATGTTCCTTCAGTCTATCCTAGGTCTAGGCTGAAAAAAATAAAATAGCCTAATCCTAAAATACATTAGCCTACGTTTTAAAACCAGGGACCGCAAGAGTTTGTAAAATTATAAGTTAAGAAAGTTTTCTGCCATAAGTTTACTATTCGATCCTAGGCTGATATTTTTGCAGACAACAACGTTGTTTTACATTCTACAGTTAAGTTAAATGTTGAATTCAGTTAATTATACTGTGACTAAATAGGCTACTATAGGTTAGAACCTTTAGGCTAATTTTTAAAATTTTTCTTGCATTTCTGTTGCCATAGGCTAGCCTAGGGTCGAATAGTAAACTTCCGCCAGTTTTCTTAGTTAAAATTTGGTTTTCGTTAATTTATGAAAATAGACTGTAGAAATATGTAAAACTTACATATAGAAACTAAAAAATCGGCTTATATTGAACTAATATAAGAAAATGCAACATGTTGTTCATATTGTTGATATATTTAATACCTTCTGTGTTTTATGATAGTAGGCTATAATACATTAGCCACTGCAATTTACCACAGCGGTTATCTGCATTATTTGTGTAGACTACAACTCTCATATATGCATGTAAACATATATTGTCAACAACAACAAAAATACTAATATGAAAAATAACGAACATACCGGTGATTTTAATTGACTTCAAAATGAAATAAATTTTTTACAAAAACTAAATAATTTTGTTTTGTCTCCGCAATAGGTCGTGTGTCATTTGTGTAGGCCTATACAGGATTGAATCTAACTTTTGTCAAATTTTGTGCTTTTGTATGTAAATGTAGTACCTTTATTAGGTAGGCCTAGAGTAGAACCTTTATTAACCGTCACTGTTGGGACTGTGACTATGACTGTGACGGTTTAACTGAATAGGTGGATAACAGAAATTATGCAATAAGTGAATATGAAAAAGGAATTTCATTGGTGGTTGAGGATAAAACAAACACGAAAACACGTTAAAATGCATAATTCACATTTTATATGTTTAATAAAACCTCCCAACCACTTAACTATACTTTTGAGTACAATCGCTTCGCATTTTCACTACGATGTGCAGACACTTTCCGTAATAACGATGCTTCACAAAATTGCAAATTGACATCGTTGGACAATGACGTATAATGTAATGCGACTGTTAAAAGAGTGACATATAATCAAGGTTCTACTTGTATTTAAAAAAAAGTATAAACATGGCAATGGGCTGTATTATCATAACTTTTAAAGTAAGGATTTGTTTTTTTTTCATAAGTCCTATAAAAAATGACTACTCTAAACTAATTCTATTTTTTTTAAATCACAACAACACAGGGTCAACGGTTTTTTTTAGGTTTGGTTACAAAAAAATAACTTTATGACTACCTAATAAATATAAATTTTTAAGTGAACGATAATTGTTTTCAGGTGTTATGCGGCATAAGTACCAAGGCACATTAGACCTGAAGACCTTCGAAAAAAGGACGAGCGAGTGGTTTCGCCAAGCTGGCACATAAATTTATGTTAAAACAAAAACTCAAAATGTTTTGTAAAAAATCTTCAAATTAGACATGAAATAAAACATTTAATACACATTACTTTCTGCCTGAAACTCTTTTAGATCCCTAAAATATGCTCAAGCAAAGGCCAGAAAATGACTAGTTAGAACCACTGCAAGGGTTTTTGTTTCCTTATAAAATTATTACATTATGCAACATGTTTTTTTTTCTTTTTTTTCGGAATAAATATTACTAAGTTAAAGTAATTGTAGGATTGTACGTGTAGCTGATTTTGAAAACATCTTATCCAATACTCCCGAGCCAACGATGTTGTAGGGGGATTTAAAATTGTTTGTCACAGTAGTTTGTCTTTTCTTAGAAATTCATCAAACTTATATTTTTATTGTTTGTATCTATTAATTCTCAAAATAGAATGTGATATAATCTGTGTAGAATATTACAAACATAGCAGTAAATAATTTGTATAAGGTATATACAGTAATAATACGGGGTATCCAACTTTGACTGTCTGAAACTTCATGAGGTTATTTGCCATCTAAAAATAAGCAAATAATACATTTACAACATGTGCTCTATCTCGAATCATTTTCTATCTGTCGGTCTGTATGTGTTTTTTAAAAACTCCTCAATATATCTAAGAAACAGGTTAACATAAAAATTTTAAACTTAGTATGAATGTTAATGTAGGTGGTTAACAAATTTCATATAAATCTGAATTTCGAATAGTTTTCCGTTTCAAAATGGCGGCTGTTTAAAATATTAAATTTAGATATCTAAAAAAACTGCAAATTTCAGAAAAAAGACAAAAGTTTTGGGCAGTTTAAAGACGAATCTAACGATATATCACTTTTTATCACTGGGTCAAAGGTAACTAAAGAAATTCAAATTAGTGGACAAAAAGGTTTTTTTTTTAGTGCTAAGTAGAGCCATAACCATATTTTTGGCCACTAATTTGAAGTTTTTTATCTACCTTTGACCCAACGATAAAAAGTGATATACCATTAGATTTGTATTTAAGTTCTCCAAAACTTTTGTATCTTATAATTTTTTTAATGAAATTTGTGGTTTTTTTAGATAAGTTATTTGACATTTAATATTTTAAACAGCCGCCATTTTGAAACGGAACATTATAGGAAATTTAGATTTCTATGAAATTTGCTTTTTAACTACATCAACATCCATGCTAAGTTTCATGATTTTGTGTTTACTCGCTTTTGAGGTATTTAGGATTTTATAAAAAAATATTCAGACTGACTACAGAAAACGGTTTGAGATTGAACACATGTTATATTGTATTATTTGCTTGTTTTTAGCTGACAAATAACCCCTTGAAGTTTCCGGCAGTCGAAATTGAGCACCATGTACGTAACGTATTTTTAAAGTATCCACAAATACATATAATATCTGTATTTTATACATATTTAATATGTAAAACTTTATACATATTTTATTATGTTAGTATAGGATATGTATACAAAACATATTAGTATACGTTATATATACGTTTTTTATCCATATTTTTGGGGGACATTTATATGTATATAATACGTATTATTTACTTTCATATACATATTATATACTACATTTATACTTTGGTTGAAAGTATTTAATACATATTATATACATATTTGTGCTGCCTGGGAGTCCATGCTGTTGGCAACGACTCCGCCGGTCGACTAACTAATAGACCCTAACCAGAGAATATAACTTATAAGATTGTGGCCTTATCGTACCGTACCGTATTAAGCACTACAGATAATACAATTGTAAAAGTAAGGATGTTTAAAGAGTATATTTGCAGACTTCTGCAATATACTACCAATTAACTGGAGTTTATAATCAACTAGTGGACCCGGCAATGCTTCGCTATTGCTTTATTTAATTTTAAGGGTAGTTATCAAATTTCATTCTTTTGACTTAAGTTATTGAATTGCAAATGGTGTTTATGTCAACAATTTATGTAAACAATTTATATAAACAATATTTTAAACAGCATATATGTAAGTAAATAGATATGTAACAACCGATGTTTGAATTGAATTATAATACAGTAAGCATTTTTCGTTGATTTTTGTTTGTGTTGTTTGGCAATCTAACCTAAAAAAGCTGTTTTGGTTTTTGAAGAATAATAACCCGATTATAAATTAGAGAAATTGGTTGCAAATAAAAGTGTTTTGGTTCATTGTAGGCCTAACCTAAAATTATGTTCAGTTTTTGATCCATAACAGTTGTTTTATTTATATGTAACAACCGATGTTTAAATTGAATTATAATATAGTAGGCCTAAGCATGTTTTATTGATTTTTGTTTGTGTTTGCTTTTAATTTGTCAATCTAATCTAAAAAGCTATTGGTTTTGAAGAATAATAAACTGATTATAAATTTGCTAAAGTTGCTATGGTAATGAATGTAAACAAACATGTGTTACTAAGCATTTTATACGAACAGCTGTTTTGGAGCGCTATGGTCTTGAGTCCATACAAAAGAGGCTGTTTAGTTTTTTCCAAATTTGAAACTTTTTCGGGAAACTTTTCAAATTTTTCTTTATATAAAAACCTAGTTCGGACTATTACGAACATTTTAAAACAAAAAATTGCCAAATTGGTCCAGCAGTTCTCAATTGATGCGATTTCAAAGAAACAGCAATTCATTTTTATTATCTAGAAGACTAGACTAGATTACTATCTGAATTTGTACTATAGACTCTTGCCTTGTGTATTTTAATTTAATAATTTTACGGTATTATGAAAACATTCACTAAAAATAAATCTGGTAAATATAGAAAAGTTTATGAGTTTAGATCGATGACAAAGTCGGATACAAAATAATTTAATAGATTTTCTATTAAAGATCCGTGATTGTTTGACTCTGTGTTTAAACATATTCAATAGTAGGCTTCACTATCAGAATTGGAACTTTGAAAAACAGTAGTTTTCAACTTATTAGCGAATTTCCATAGGAAAAATGAGCTATTGCAGTGGCCCTTATGGTGAGACCCAAGGTCGGGAGTAGCAAATGAGCACCGATCATGGTCCCCAGAACACGTTTTGGGGTGTCATTAAAATTCATATATACATATGAAGGGCCACGG
>JAGFPH010001098.1:37360-75247 GCA_018207615.1 Philaenus spumarius | reverse complement strand
TTCAAGTTTTCACAATTCTTAAGTTTGATGAGAAATTAACATATTTTTATTTTGTTTACTAGTTTATACTTAAAAGTTTAAAATCACTTAAATTGTACTCTAATTAATCAATGAAGTAGGAAATCTTGATTTTGGCAAGGGTTAACTTATTCAAGATTTCTAGTTCCTGCATTTGTTGAATAAGGCTTTCTTTTTTCTGCATTTAATTGTTTTCTCAACAACAACAACAACAACAACAACAAAAAATTACATCTGAAAACAAATTGAGGTGGAGTTAATTTACAGCATGCAGGTGTCAATAGCATTTAGTAGGGTAACACAATTTATTATATTATTTATTAAAATGTAAGTGTAGGAACTGTAAATGTTTCTCAAAATTTGAGTTCAGTTGATATTTTTAAATATCTGAAAAAAGAATACTAATAAATATTAATCTATATTAGTTGAGATAACCTAAAATTCTTAACTTTGTCCTATAAAATGAGTTTCATTACTTTGAACGCAAATTTAACTGATAACGCTATCATAATCACAATGCATGCAAACAACAGCCAAATTATAACAGTAATTATTTACTTTTGTTGCTAACACAGGTGTGTAACATTTGTGTGTACGTTGCGGATCCAAATCATCAACAATACAAGAAATATTACAGTTTAGTCATGGGTGTCATAACTTGTATTGCAACTGTCTGTCTTCTAAGTATAGGCCTACATTGTGTTATTGCAGAAGATAATTTTCAAGGAGGTAAGAATATTTTGTAATCTTTTATACGGTACTTTTTAAAACAACCTTACTTTTTAAGGATATTCCATAACTTTCCATAACCACTTAGAACATTCATGTGGTTCGTAAAAACAATCGACATTCCATCTGTTTCTGTAAAAAAGCCTTCCAGTTGTTTTCTTTTACAGTGATATTTTAGTTTTAAATTAATAAATAAATACAAATATTTTGTGGTTCTTTAGATTTTGTTATGATACCTATTTTTTGGAGTCAAGATGGCTTATATTTTGCCCTGATTCGATCCACTTTGAAGAAGGTCAAGAAACTAAATAAGTGAATTCCTGTCTGTTTTTTGACTTTGATATTTGTGATCTAACTTAAATATGTACCGTATTGTGATTTAGTCACAGATTTATGTTTATCTCTTCTGATGGCACTAGATCTACTATCAAAGTTTTATTATAGATTCCTGACTTTGCAATTCTGTAAAATACAAAAAATATATTAATTGCATCCTTGGATTAGCCATATTTTCTTTTCTACTTAATCGTGTAAACATATAACGAATGAATACAGAAATAGTTTCTGTATTCATTGATATAACTTCTAATTTTCTTTTGCCTTACTGGACTGGCTATGTTTACATAAAAGGAGCTTCCGAACTACTTACAAACTCCATTTTCAGTGTATTTTTTTTAAATATAAAAGAAGCTAAAACATTAATAGAACCAAAGGTATATATCTCGTTTTGTTGTCTTTCTGTTTGGTCTACACATAAACTTAGTGCTCCAAAAGGTATATTTTGGAGGTGGGTTATTTTTCAGAGTTATGTGATTTTATGTATTCTATTAAAAGTAAATTATTTTTAATTAAAAAAGTTTTGAGTTACTTGTTCCCATTTCAAGATGGCAACCCTAAACGTACAAAATGTTAGTTTTTGTATTTTTATACAATCACTGAATAGTTTTAATCTTAGAACTCAACACTTTACCAAATATTGATAATGATATAACTTTTTTGACAATGTCTAACTTTGGCACTTTTAAACAAAATTTTCAAAAAAATTAAAAAATAAATAATTTTGAGAAAAAGAAAAAGCCCATATCTATCTAAAAAAAAATCAAATGGTAATGTTGTTGAGTGGAATACCAAGTTAAAGACTTTCAAAGCTGAACATTTTTTGTTTTGTACGGCCTTTTTTGTTGAAGTACAGTTTGAAAATATATTATATTTACATTAGTTACTAATATTGAATGTATAATTAATTACAAAATTATAATCAGTAAATAATATTTTTAGAAGGATTTAATCTAAATGTTGGACATGGTTTTTGTTGAAATACAATTTGAAATTATAAATATTTATTTACATTAGTTATTACTTAAAAAATTAGGGGGGCAAAAAACCTCGAAACTTTTGGACTTTTTCCAGTTTTTCGCTTATATAACTAAAAAACAGTGCATATTATGTAAAAAATAGATCAGTATTAAAGAGGACAAAATTTTACGTTGGTTAAAAAAACAAAGTTCAAAATTGGTCCAGTAGTTCAATTTTTATGGGGATCCAAAAAGCAACAAATTTTTCTAACTTTGCCAAGAACTGTGTTTTACCCATTTTCAATGTGCTGTAACTTTCCAACATAAAATTGTATCACTACCCCCTCCGTAAAAGTTGTAGAGCATCAATCCTTGAGTTCAAAAAACACCGATTTTTCTAAATTGAGCTGATTTTGAAATTTTGTCAACTCATAAAGCAAAATTGGGGAAAACTTTAAATTCACACAATCGGGGTTTCGCTCTTTTTCGATGTATTTGTCTCCGGAAATAAAAATAAAAAAAACCATTGTGTTTGTCATTAAAAAAGTAAACTTTTTTATCTCTTGTAATTTTTTTGTAAAGTTAGCGGTTTTTAAGATATTTGACATTAAAAATTATAAACGGCCGCCATTTTGAAAATATTAAAAATAATGTACTAATTTTTCGTACAGTGATAAGAGTATACGCATCAAATAGGTGTACAAAGTTTGAGCTCAATATACTTTCTACTTTAAAAAATATTAAGTATTTTGTAAAAAACACATACAGACAGACAGACGAAAAAATAAGCCCCGTAGACCCATGTTTATATTGTGAAATATGTCTGTCTCGATCCCAGGAACATATCCACAAAAGGGGTCCAGAGAGTTCGGGGACACCCTGTATATATATGTATATATTTATGTATGTATGTGTGCACACTCTAACAGATGCATTTTAGGTCCGATTTGGTCCAAATTTGGTACAAACATTGGGTTTCTAAGTCGCTTGGACTGTTAGGTTAGCCAAAAATATTGACCGGAAGTACCACAAAATTGACCCACATTTTTGACCGGAAGTACCATGTATATAAGTGTGCGCACTCTAACGGACGCATTTTATGTCCGATTTGGTCCAAATTTGGTACGCAGGTTGGTTTTCCAAGTTGCATGTACAAGTTTGTTAGAAAAAAAAATTGACCTGAAGTAGATCAAATTTTTGACCGGAAGTAACAATGTTTTGAGATTTTTTTTTGTTACTAGAATTAATTTTTGATAAACTCCCTTTAAAAACATAGCCGTAAGAAATAATTCTGCACATTTTGTTTTTTCACGCGACCTTATAGCCCATATGGTTCCCCCCAAAACAATCAAAACGTAAAATACTGTAAAAGTACCAGAATTAAATCCACGGCTTTTACCATGGTGACCGATGGCAATATATTTGGTACATGCTGGCAGCACCTTCGTGAGTAGATCAATAATTTCTTAAATAGTTGTTTGAAACCCAAAAACATATATAAATTTAATTTTGGAAATTCGCTCAACTCACTTCAGCGGTTCAGTTGCGTGGTCGAATTATTTGACCTCCCTTTGTGTTGAATTAATCCAAAATACATAACTGAAAAGAAATTGAAAAACAATTATTTTAAGACACGTCCTCCAAACATGGAAAATGAAAGAAACTAATTTTCATGTACTGAATCTAGTTAATTTTATTAGGTCTTTTAAATTACAATAAATGTTTTTTAAAATTTGAATCCTCTTTCATGAGATTAAGAATGAAGTCATTTCTAGTTTGTCCCCCCCCCCCCCCCCCCCTTGTAACCAGTGACGGATTAATAACATTTCTTGGGAGGGGGCGGAAGACCTCTGCCGGGAGGGTAGAGTCCGGGTATTTTAAAAAAAAAATACGTTAAAAACTAGCATTTTTAAAGGTTTTAGACCGACACTTTGTGTGTAAAAATTAACAAGAAACATAATTTTTATTTGTACAAATATTAGCTTGGCTACCAAAAAACCATGTTCACTAAAAAAAAAAAAATCAAATTGACTAAAAATAAAATGATTATAATTTTTTTGGCAAAATTATATTGAAAAATGCAGGGAATGAAACATAAAACGCTGAAGTTATAAATCAATACTACATAATAACTTAAGTCCTCTTGGTGTAATATTATTTATAAATTACATATTTATATTGTAAACACAGGATTAAATAATAATACACTCTTTATTTTTTTCTATTTGCTTTATTTAGAAACAAAAACATTTAATAAAAACCCACGTTAAAATTAAATGTTCAAAGTACATTTTTGATTAAAGATGAAAATACAAATAAAATATTACCTTGCTAAACATTTTTATCTATTACTGGTAAAAGTAAAACAGTGAATATTTCACTTCAATAGAAAAACACTGGTTGCAATCAGTTAAGAAAAAAATATTTTTCTTCTTTTCCCTCCCTTTTCTATGTACGTATCTATAACTTTCTCTCTGTTTATGGTTATATCTCTATGAACATATAATAGAGCTAGTCCAGTCAAGCGGGTTTGACCACAACGGTTTCTCAACCACGTTTTGATAAGCTTAAGAGTTGAGAATGATCTCTCTGCTGTAGCAGTTGAAACAGGAAGAGAAGACAAAATCAACAACAAAGTTCTAATCGAGGGGAATATTTCTGGAGTACAAAATTGCAAGCACTCAACAACATGGCATGGAAGTTTTACACCATTTTCCATCTCTCTTTTCCACTTAGATGTCCAAAGTTTCATTTTGGCTTTCAGGTTAGAAATGCAGTCACTTTCATTTCCTCCGATTACTCTGAAGAATTTTCTAGCCAAATCTTTTACATCTCTTAACACTGACGTTTTTGGTGAGGAACAGATTTTTGGCAGAAGTGAGTTAAGTTTGTAAATGTCGAGAACTTGTTTAGAAAACCTATTTTTCAGATCATTATTTAAAGAATCAAGAATAGGCACAAAGATGTTCACCCTAAAGTAATCTTCTGGGTTTGATAGAGCTACGTTGGGTCTATTTACTTGTTTTGCTGTGATTCTAGGCACTTTGATCATGCTCCCCACATCTTCAGCTATTTGGGCTCTCTTATACAATGGACGGAATTCTGACTCAGCGTTTTGCAGTTTTTCTTTCAGTACGGATAAAGTGTCAGTTAACAAGTCTGTTGCTTGGACGATATCAATGGTCTCTTTTAGAAAAACCTACTCAGAGGCAATGTTTGGCTAAGTACATCAGCCAGACAAACTAGAGTCAAAATAAATTCTCCATTGCACATAACAGAGTTTTGGCTTTTACGCTTGAGTTGTCACTTGAAAAATGTGACCATTGGGACATTTGTTCAAGGGACAACATAATATTTTCAAATTTTTTCAGAAAGGATTCAATTGATAGAGGCCTTTCAACCCATCTAGTTTCACACATAGAGATAAGCTGGCCACCAATATGTTTGATCAAGACTGAATTTCTTTTTGGTGATGCTTAGAAAAAGGTCACAACCTCTTTGATAATTCCAATAGAGTTTCGCACTGACTGTGCATTAGAACACTTTGAAATTGATAAATTCAAAGCATGACTGAAACAAGGAGCTCTTTCGGCATTAATACATTCTTTTTTATTATAGTAACTGCTCCTACTATCTGTGAAACCATCACAGAACAACCATCTGTTACAATACAACACAATTATCAAGGTCGAGATTAAAACTTCTCATTGCGTTTAATACAGTTTTGCCAATTTTTTCTCCTGTAAATCGGGGATCTTCATCTTGTTCACCATTATCATCAATACTAGTTTCTGGGCCATTAGATAGTCCTAATCCTATCGCTATCAGATGCTGAAGATAAAACTTTGTTGACATTATTTTTCAGATTAACATTGGCATTTACTTTAAACAGATTTTTTTCGGGCTCTCGAGGATTGATAAAACCTATAAAGTCTTCTCTGATAATATCTCGATAAACAAAAAATAAACATATCTTACAAAAATAGTCGTCTGAAATTTGTGACTAATATCAGTGGTTTCATCAAAACCTGTACTATATACTCTGTTTTCTTGGATCCTGCACAATATTTCTGACACTATTTCTTAACCACAGCATTCAATCAAGTCATTCTTACAGTTTTACTAAGACATGAACTCTCTCAGAAGTACATTGTGCCAAAAGTTCCGTCTCTGCACATTCCTGGACACGAAATTTCATCAGTTCTTTAAAGTTACCTTTATTAGCTACATCCGAATTTTTTTGGAAAACAACCTTCAAGCGCGACGGTGTGATTATTTACCAGGCGTTTCCTGACAAGAATTTTTTCTTCTGCCTCTCGGGGTCGCCCCCCCCCCCCTTTAATCCGTCCCTGCCTGTAACCTTCAAAGTAATGTGTCTAAAATTGTTTACATGATACTAAGAGCAACATAAACTGTTGTTAGGCCCTTAAGGTGACATAGACTGAAGCAATCAACCTGGAAATGTCATGATGGAATGCTGCGGCTTGCTCAGTTTTTGTCAAGCTGGCCATGGTTGCATTTCTACTAGTTGGGTTACCAAGTCCCTTACTCCTCAGTGAACTTGCATGAAAGTAAAACATAACTTATAATTAAAAAATAACACAAAAACGAATAGTGAGAGATTTACAGAATGCCAAATACAAAGTCAATAGGAAGACAGTTAAGCTATGGAAAGAAATAGTCCAAAGTTTGATTCAAGTTCATTCATGGAAGCTAGAGGTAAAGTAAAAAACTGTAGAACGTCTAAATGCTTCTAAAACTTCGTAACATGCTTTTTTTTAAATATTGTAACAATCTACCTGTTCTTCATCTTCTCCTGAATGCCTTTCTTCCTCTTTAAAATGACAAGTTAAGGCACAGCTAAACTCTGTGCACTCAATCTCTATACAATTGAATCATAACTTGAAACAGACAGTCACACTGAGTGTAGCATTCAGCAAACATTGCTCCTTGACAACATGGTTGCACACTACATGCAGGGGTTTACTCGCAATTTTTCCACTACCGGAACGCTGCCGAAACTGAACAAAAATACTATTTTACGTATCTTTGCTGAGTTTAAGGGTGTAGATAATATACTTACTTTTATAAGAAAAGTTCACATCTAGACCTATATGTGACTATGTTTATGCTTGTATATAGCACATAGCAAATTTTCGAGACACGTACTATTTTAAGTAAAAACTTGGCAAAATGTCTCTTATTTAGTCAATAGAATTTATCCAAAATTTAAATTCTCGATAAAAGACTGTAAACCTAAAAAAATTTTACGTATTATAGCAAGAAAGTACTTTTCTTTTATTATAGCAAGAAATAACTTTTCGTATGCAAGAGCAATTAAATGCAAGCAAGCTTATCACGAGAACACAACACACAAATACAGGCGCTAAATTGCCGTGTGGCCGGTGTTCAGGTATCTAAGTTTAAATATTTTCCTCTTTCGGTGCGCCTTTCGACCTTGTATTTGTGACGGCGTTTGTCGGTGTACACCATTATTTGTTTTTATTCCATGTTGTGCTCTCTTTTGGGATATTTATTTTTTAATTAATTAATCGTGAAATGAAATGAATTATTCGATAAGTATTAATTACAAAATGTGGTCCAAATTATATCATCTTTGGTCTTATTTTGATTACAATAATATCATCAATATATGTTATAAACTTTTTCATGCCGAAAAAGTTAATAATAGAAAAGTTTAAACGCTGGTTTTTAAACTTTTCGGCCTCCTCGACTATGAATCATCGGTCTTTTACTCGGGTTTCACACCAAAGCCAGGCCGGGCGAAAACCGCTTGAAGACTGATTACGCAGTATTTCAATGGGAGCTTTCAAATAGGACGCCGGGTTCGACCGAGCGATTTTGAGCAGTCCTGCCTCCCGCTACTTCAAGCGGTTTCTGCCTGCGTTTTTCAGTCTAGCTCAGTGTCACAGCTGTTTGTAGCCTTTCGCAGCGTTCACCGAACATCAAAGGTGTGCCGCGAAGCTGGCAAAAAAGGTGTCTGGTGCTCCCATTTCAATTCCGAGCTGAGGGACAATGTGGGATACTTTACTGTAGTTGGCTCGCATAGTCGCAATGCACTGTAGTGTGGAGATATCTTGAGGTTTTTTGATTGGTGGACGTAAAATTCTGAACCGAGTGTTGAATGAGTGTGATTGAGGGAGTGGATGGTCCAGTGCAACGTTAAAACAAAACTTACAAAAATTTTATAAAAAGTAGTACCGAAACGGCGTTCCGGTACCAGTAAACCCCTGACTACATGTCAACCACTGTATTGTATGTCTGTCTGATGTGTTTAGGCGGGTGGAGGAGTGACTGTTTCCTTTGCGTACCTCACCCCGTCTACCCCACCACGAGTGCAGTGAACAGTGTGCGGCTGGGTGGGATTTGTTGTGTGGGATTTGCAGGGTGACGGTAGAGGAGGGGCATTCAAAGTCAGCAGAAGTGAGTGGTGGAGGGGTTATATCTACTCTCCCTCAACCCGCCTAAATTTACGCTGTAGATTATAACCTTACCTCAGCTTTAGTGGGATACTGCAACATTCAGTGTATTGTGACTGCTATAACTGCCATCTGTTAAATAAAACATGATTGATTTTCATGCTATGTGCAAGATGGAAACCTACACCTTCCAGAAGAGTGTCCATATCCCTACGCATTCCGCCTCAGACGGGATTTACTGAATAACATTTTTTCCGGATTTAATATTTTTAATTGATAATGAAATGATTTGATCTTCACTGTTTATATTGTTTCCGTCTATAATCTTTTTCAGATACTGGGCAATGTATACCGATATACTGTGAGTTTGGTATCCCACCGGAAAAATGTACATCTTCATGCGGACTCCAGAAATATGTTCCAATTTGCCAAGAACCAAGTAATATTTGTCTGTGCCAGAAATTGGTAAACAACAGAATCGAATTTGTTAGCCCAGATGAAGTAGAAGCGACTACAAATAAACCTACAGCAAGCGAGATTAGCGATAGCGAGCCAGGAATGTTCATGGCTATATTTGCTTTTATCCAACCTCTAGATAATACAAAGTACTCGGTGGAAGAACAACCGTCAGCTAAAGAAGACAGCTATGTTATAGAAACAGTGAATGTGCATGACGGTAGACTGTTCTATGCTTTCACCTACATTTTAACTGGCCTGTTTGTCTTGATGATTTGTTTGATTGTCTATGAATTAATTATGTGTAGGAATATGAATAACAGTTCTTCTTTGGAACGTTTAGATGAGAAAAATAAAGTTACAAAAATTTGAAACTGTTTTGGTTTTTTTTTTTTTGTAACTCCAATAAATTGAAAATATAAATAAAGAAATTAATTTTCTGAACAGCAGTTTTTATTTTGTACTTTTTAAAATGGGTTATTACAAGATTAAAGCTTACTTTAAAGTGGGACCATACCATGTAAACAAAATCTCTAAGCCTTAGAGGTATTATTATAAATTGGTAATTAAAATTTATTGATTTGTGCGGATTTAAAAACCTTTCACTGGTAGATATTTTAGATTATCTTAGTAACTTATTAGTAAAAAAATAGTATTAAAAGATAAAAGAAACATGTTACTAACCCCTTTTCCACAGTGTATTCTCCTCCCCCATAACATCATATATAAAATAGAGCATAGCAGTTTCTGAGTTGCTACCTCCCAAAAAACCGAACTGATTTTTACAGAAAATTCTGTCTTGCTCAAAAAGGATGATATTAACGAATTGGCCTATATTGACAGGTAGTTGTTTATCGCCACTTTTATAAACTGGTATGTCCATAGCTCTTTTAAGTTGCTTAGGGAAAATACCGGAGACATATCTTAAATTACATAAATATGAAAATACATCAGAAATCAGTTCCGAAACTGCTTTTAAAACCATTGAGCTCATTCCGTCTGATTTTTTCTCAAAGATGCTGTAAGTTTTACAACCTCAGCTGTGGTTACTGGCTCAATAAAAACAGACCGTTCTTGATAAGCCGTGGCAAAAATATATTTACAACGTGTTCGATACATCTAAGGAATTAGTGATGATACCTATATTCTCACTATCTTCTTAATTTAATTTTAACACTTTTTTCATTTGTCCAGTAATTTCATTAATGATTTGCCATTACTTTTTTGAGTTATGGTACCATTACATTTTTTATATAAATTATCAAAATAAAATTGCTTCTGTTCTTTTAATTGAAGTGATAACTTCTATTGGCCAGTTGGGCACTTTCGCTTGACTATGTTTCTGAAATCTCACGTCACGAACTTTTTGCGTAGACACAAGTCAGAGCGTGGAGAGGGAATAGGCGATACATAGTATATATATAAGCGCTTGCTTCAGTGTTAAAATGTAGCTAGTAACGTTTCAAAAGTAATCCTGAAGGCAATTCGCCCGAAAACCGTGCTCTTTCTTACAGTAACCAGTATAAAAAATTACAATTTATATAAACTTCGCTCTATTACAGACTAGGAACGTTTTAAATGGTTACTCAAAGTGCCTTCTAATAGTGTCGCTTCTCGGACTCTTGGCTAAGATCAAAGTATAGTATCTGTTCTTATCAGCTTAATGTGTGAGTATAGTGTGAATTGTCAAGTGTTCTAAAAGTCTTCTGCTTTAAATATTTGATATTGTGTTGGTGCAGTCACCAGGGAACGGTGTTGTGTGCTGCCACCTGTGATTACTCAGAACTACTAGCCCCATAAGCTGTTTACTCATCGTAACTTCGAGTATATTGTTTATCGGTGAGAGTTTTAACGATTTTTATTTTATTTGAATAAATTAACAGTCAATTTGAATAAGTCCAAAATGTAACTTAAAATAATTGTCTTATTTTTAATAGTACTAAAATTTCTGTTATAAATATTTGTCACCTCTTTTCACGTAATTTACTATATATACATAGAAAGTGACACATGATATAGATAAGAGTGTTGAATTTTCTTTGTTGGATTCGTTAATACAGAAAGTTAATACTGTTGGAAAGTTGGTACATTAACAGTTAAAATTATATTTATCATTATTTGAGGATTTTTCCATAACTTGTTTTAATTGAAAATTTATAACCTTTAAATCTGATAGACAGAAAGGAAATCATATTTATTTTTTTAAAATTAACTCTTGTAAGACAATTAGCAATAACTAAAATATACCTATTCCTTTAACTTCGGAAACATTCCTACATCTAAACAACTGATTTCACCCATCATCTGTAATACACAAACCCAATTATAGTTTAGGGTTAAGCTAGACATTCACGGTCCGATTTGTAGGACGACCGAGTTGGACTGCAAGTTGGATGCGTTTCACCACTCACACTCCAACTTACGATCCAATTAGCGTTTCCAAGCCAGTCTTCTTTCCTTGTACATCGTGGCAGTTGTATCAAAATGTCCAGCAATTACTATATTATGCAAATAATTAGACTAAACAATCCTTTACTTTTTGTCAGTATACTTACAATCACCTTATATTTTTAAATATAGGCCTAGTAGACAAAAGCCAATATTTTTTCAGTTTTGGAATTTTCAGTTATTTTTATTGTGAAAAATTGTGATTATAAAGAGAATACATTCACTTGTTAGTGACGTGTATATTCTTATGACTATATACGTACAACTAACCGCAGAACTGGTTATGTAGTAATGTAGTAGCCTAATTTTCAAAAAAAAAATTTAATAACTCTGTCATTTTTCAATATAATGTAATGAAATTTCAGGTTTTTGTTCATTTTTAAGTGTAAAATTTATTATGTTATGTGGACAAAATTGTTCTAGATATTTTTGTGTGTGTCATTTTCAAGACTAAAGTAAACAAAATTTAAAATTATTATTTTCTGAGTAACAATAATGTAAAAAGAATTATATCTAACATGAATTTACACTTATTTTTAAAAGGTGCTACCTTATAGAACATTTCATTCCAAACAAAATTTAAAAATATCATCAAAATTGATCTTTAATTAAATTTAATACCTACATTTTTTTTGCGAAACACTGAAAATTCCTTAAATTGAGCCTGGGATTGTATGCACATACATAACAGATAATGGTTGAGATTTTTGGAACATATGAAAAATTGGACGTCGGGAGCCAAAGGTTTTTAATAATGATAAAAATATAAATCGGCCATAGACGTTATCACTTCCAACATGTGGTCCTAAACACACCCAATTTTTTTTATCAAAATGCAATTTATTTCTAAAGGGTTTATAAAAACTTATTAATTTTGAATTGTTCGGATGAATTTGAGTTTTTTAGTGTATTTTATTACGTTTTATTATTTGTTGCCACAAGAAATCTATCCAGGGCTTAAGCTTTTTTGAAGATTTCTTTTGCTGATAAATTTCTAGTTCGCATTCCTTCAAATTTGTGAGTAAATGTCAGACCAATCTGCCTCAGCTATATTACTATTATGAAATGATCGTACGATTGATCTTTGAAATTGCTGCGCCGTTATCAGCTATACTATTATTATCGTAGGTCGTAGGCTGTAACAATAAGATTGTGATCAGTTATTCCGAAGTCTATAACAGCGGAACAGCTGTCTCTACTCCACACAAATTGGAATATACTTGTTTAAACCTAACCAAAATGAGATCTAGGCAAGAACCACTTGTTGGCCGTGTTATCGCATTAATTATGGATTCCAAACCGTGACTGGATATTATGAGTTGATAATCATCCACGCTTTTCGATTTATCAAACAAATTAATGTTGATACCCCCAATTACAAAAAGGTTGTCATTGTTGTTTATTTGAGAAAGATAAACTATCAATTTCATTAATAAACATATATATTGCCAGAAGTACAAACTCAAAGTTTAAATATTGAACTCTAGTAGGCCTACATACCGCATCGGATGTAAATGAAGAAACCGAAATATTCTCATAATTAAGTTTGTTCCGCCTGCTCTATAACCCTCGTTATATTTTTTAGTAATATTAAATCCGTCGATAACCTACAATCTCATCATTCCAATTTATATCCTAAACAAAATTTAACTGCTCCAATTTGACAAATACTAAAAGAGAACTACTTAAGACTAAACACAAAAATTACAAGAAAACAAAATAATAGGCCTACCCATACTTTTAAAGAAAAGTACCAGAAATAAATATTCGAAAAAAAATAATAGGCCTATCCATACTTTTAAAGAAAATACCAGAAATAAATACCCACTTTAATAATATTTCTTCACTAAAAACATAAGATTCATGACATTTTACTGAGTCTTACTAGTAACCATTGAAGAAACAACACTATGTTACGAAGTGTTGTTTCTTCAATGTCGTAACTAAGAAAGGGCTATCTTCAGTTCTTCGGTTCTTCGCATAAATATCATTCCACCTCTTGCTCATAAATGTACAAAATTTCAGCTGTCTGACTTTAAGAAAAGTATAACAAACATTATTTATTGTTTTAGTGGTTGTTTCAACCCTTAAAGGCCAAATATTTTAAAATCCTTTTTTAATGCACCTCTAGTGCCTATGAGCAATATGTGTACCAAATTTCACGTTCTTAGGCGGTATTCAATTATTATTTATATTTTTTGGGGTTGTTACTACATTTTCACCCCTTAGCAGAACGTGAAAAAATGTAAAACAGGTTTATTTTTTTATATTATGTACCTTGTAAGAAATAAATTTACACATTATCAGCTCTCTAGCTGTACGGAAGGTATATAAATGTATATGTATTGTTGTTGTTATCACATTTTCACCCCTAGCAGCATGTAACGTAATATTAAACTGGTTTATTTTTCTATGAATTTTGTAATAAATACATTTATAAATTATTAGCTCTCTATGTTTATGGAAAGTATACACACGTATATTTATTGTTTTTAGGGGTTGTTATCACATTTTCACCCCTAGCAACACGTTAATGAAATGTAAAACTGGTTTACTTTTTACACGTGTCTTGAAATAAAATATGTAAAAAAATTCATCTATCTAGGTTTAAGGAATGTATAACAAACAATATTTATTGTTTTAGGGGTTGTTTTAACCCTTAAAGGCTAAATATTTTTAAATATTTTCTTAGTGCGCCTCTAGCCCCAATTAGCAATACGTGTACCAAATTTCCCGCTCCTAAGCGGTATTCAATTATTATTGTATTTATAGTTTTAGTGGTTATTACTACATTTCCATCCCTTAGCTGAACGTGACAAAATGTAAAACTGGTTTATTTTTTATATGTATCTTGTAAGAAATAAATTTACAAATTATCAGCTTTCTAGTTTATGGAAGGTATACAAATGTATATTTATTGCTTTTAGGGGTTGCTATCGCATTTTCACCCCTAACGAAATGTTAAATTGATTTAATTTTATATTTATCTTGTAAGGTACAAACGTACAAAATTTCAGCATTCTAGCTTTAAGGAAAGTATATAAAACAATATTTATTCTTCTAGGGGTTGCTTCCACCCTTAAGTGCCAAATATTTCAAAAACCTTCCTTAATGCGCCTCTACCGCCTATGAGTGTACCAAATTTCACCCTCGTAAGTAATATGGTTTTTGAGATATATAACAAACAATATTTTTTTTAGGGGTTTTTTTAACCCTTAAAGGCCAAATATTTTAAAATCCTTTCTTATTGCGCCTCTAGTGTCTATGAGTAATACGTGTACTAGATTTCAAGTTCCTAGGGGGGATGTTTTTTGAGATATATAACAAACAATATTAATTTGTTTAGGGGATGTTTTAACCCTTAAAGGCCAAATATTTTAAAATCCTTTCTTATTGCGCCTCTAGTGTCTATGAGTAATAAGTGTACTAAATTTCAAGTTCCTAGGGGGGGTTTTTTTTTTGAGATCTATAACAAACAATATTTATTGTTTCGGGGGTTGTTTCAATAAACAAGGTCAAATATTTTGAAAAAATTTCTTAGTGCGCCTCTAGAGCCTATGAGCAATACGTGTACCAAATTTCACGTTCCTAGGTGGTATGGTATTTGAGACCTATAACATACAATATTTATTGTTTTAGGGGTTGTTTCAAGGCCACCCTAGGAGATGATAACCACCTAGGTTTTTCGCCTTTAAAAACAAAAAAAAAAACAAAAATCAAGGCCACCCTTATCACCTAGGGGTATGAAAAATTGCCTACGACCTATTCTCAGACCTACCAAATATACACAAAAATTTCATAAAAATCGGTGAAGCCGTTTCGGAGGAGTTCGATAACAAACACTGTGGCACGAGTTTTTTATATACTGTACATAGATAGACCCCCTACTGTTGCTGAAATAAGAAGTGTTTTTCTCAGATATCCTACTTTTAGCCGATAGTGCTAGTAATTTACCCTTTCAGAAAAGTTCTATTTGAGAGACATTTTCACACGTTTTCCAAAAAAAAAGTCCATGTCAAAAATTTAAATGTTCAGTTAGGACAAGTGGGATGTCAAATCAAAGGGTTCACATCTAAGTATTTCTCGTATTTAAACATTCAACCAACCTTCACAAAATGGGAGCCAATTATGGCCTATAGTTTTGTTGAAAATTGGAAACGAATTGAGAAAATAATAAATACTAAACTTCCGTTATTCTTTTTATAATACTGTTATTATATTCTTGAAACACGAAAACTTATAAACAAATAATGCCTAAATGTTGGCTTAACTCTGCATGTTTTTTGCTTTGTTTTAATCTTTCACGGCAATGAATGGTTACAATACGTTTCATATACTGTACTCTTTAAATTATAAACTAGAGGGCTCCGCCTCCTGTTCGCTTCGCTCGCCAACCCCCGCGGTGAAGCAAATGCAAACAGATTACAACTTATGAAGCAAAGGTGTCAATCATGGGAACTATAACAATTTATTTTTATTGTAAAGGGGCTGTTACCCAATAGACGTAACTATTTAAATTGCGTGTGGTATTATTTATTTTATATCCTATAAAACACTTCAAATTAATAAATGCCAAATTTTCAGTTCTCTAGCTTTAAGGAAAGTATAATAATCTACATTTTTTATACAGATTGTTACTGCATTTTCACATCTTGGAAGCAAGCCGCAAAATGTAAATAAATCAATGATACTTTTTCTATGTAGCCTACCTTGTAAGAAATAGATGTATACATTTTCAGCTCACTGACTTTAAAGAAAGTATAACAATTCATTTTTATTGTTTTAGGGGTTGTTATCACATTTTCACCCCTTAAGGATCTGCTCCAGTAAACGAGAAAGCAACCGGAAACGAAAGCGCTTCTCGCTATATCCCTATCTAAACAGTGCAAGTTCTTGCAGCTAAACGTTTTGACATTGCCTCATTTCAAACCATTTTATAAGTCTATCTTTTGTAATTGAGGGTTGAAAAAAAACTGAATACTCTTTATAAAATTTCGGATTCGGCTTGCAAATTATTTTTTATTATTAATTTTTTATTGTGTTAGGAAACAAATTCAAACTTTGTAGGCTACTAACAAAATGTCAATTACTTAACAAATCAAAAGCATTTAAAAAAATGTAAATTGCAAGACGGATGCGTATTGTGACTGTGCTTAAAATGAGACCTTGCAAACAATTTTATGATAAAAAGTAAACGAAATAAATGGTTTGAAATTTAACATTGCTCTTATGGGATAAAAATCCAGGATGGCCGCCACTACAGCAGGCGACAAAATGCAAATCTAGTTTACGTTTTCTATGTATCTTGTAAGAAATGAACGTACAAAATTTCAACTCTATAGCTTTAAGGAACGTATAACAATTAATATTTATTGTTTTAGGGGATGTTTCAACCCTTAAATAAAAAATAATTCTAGCCTATGTTACTCAGTGATAGTGTAGCTTTTTATTAGTAAAACTATTTTTTCAATCGGTTCAGTATTTCCAGAGATTACCCCCTACATACAAACAAACAAACAAATTTTATCTCTTTAAAATGTTAGTATAGATATGAATCTAAATTATGTAAATAATGTTAGGAACAATATACTGTAGGCCTACGTTTGAACCACTGAACACGAAACATTTGATCGTTATTCGTTTTTATTCAGTAGTCAGTAAAATAATACAGTTTCGGAAAAGGGGTTTATAAACTACTAGGGAAAACCCCTACGTGCTCCGCACGCCAACCCCGTTGGAACATTCTATACACATAGGCTACCGTAATCATGTTACGTTTTCTTTATAATAAAAGTTTACTATTAATAATAACCCCAAAGCTAAGACGGTAAATAATATTAAATGTTCAAATCAAATTGTTTCATATATTTTATAACAGCTGTAATAATTAAGGTTAAAAGAACCATTAAGGCTCAGGTCTACATTTTAATAAAAACCTAACCTAAAATTTAGAAATACAAAATTTGAAATTAGCTAATAATGGAAATATTACAGCAAACAGCTGTTATCTGTTATTTTATTCAATTGGATGCTTTTCGATGCTATGGTAATAAATGTAAATACAGTACATGTGCTCATTTATTAGTCTAGGCCTAACCTAAGAATTTTTTCGGACTAAATTTACAAATATTGAAATGAAAAAATGTTTTTATCTAAATGAATTGTAGCTTATGTTACTCAGGGATAGTGTAGTTTTTATTAGTAAAACTATTTTTTCAATCGGTTCAGTAGTTCCAGAGATTACCCCCTACATACAAACAAACAAACATACAAACAAAAAAACAAACTTTACCTCTTTACAATATTAGTATAGATGATTTTATTTGGCCCAGTTGTTTTATAAATAATTCGACCACGCAGCTGGACCGCTGACGTGAGTTCAGCAAATTTCCAAAATTAAGTTTATAGGCCTATGTTTTAGGGTTTCAACCAACAATTTGGGAAATGGGTCTACTCACGAAGGCGTTGAACAGCTGTCTGTGTGTACGCAATATATAGAATTTGTTTGCGCCTAGTGGCCTCGCGAGTTTGCACACTTGGCTTCGAACCGGGTACTTTTATGGTAGGTATTTTACGTTTTGGTCGATTTTGGGGAAACCAAGCGAGCTATAAGGTCGCGTAAAAAAACAAAATGCGCAGAATAACATCTTACATTTATATTTTTAGAAAATTCTCTAAAACATTTTTCATTCTCGTATTAAAAATCTCAAAAAATAGTTACTTCCGGTCAAAAAAAGGTACTTCCAGTTGTTGGATTTTTTTTGCTAACGAACTCGTCCGAGCGACATAGACAACCAACACGTGTACAAAATTTGAACCAAATCGGACTTAAAATGCAGCCGCTAGAGTGCGAACACATATATACATATGAAGGGTGACGGGAAAAAACGATCAGAGTCCAATTTTTTTAGAAAATAAGATAGTGGTGCCATCTTTTAGATAATAACTGAACGAAGGGAACCAACGTATGGTTTGGGAAAGAACGATCATAATACGGAAGAAAATAAAGGGAAAAGATATGAGGTGTCGGGAAAGAACGATCATAGTCCATGCGCTGACGGCTAATAACGATCAGGGTCCAATGATATACACGTGGACTTGAGCAACACTTATCAAATAATGTAAAGTTATTAAGAATGTGTATTATTGGTCAATTCGTTTCTATTTTTAGAACAGGGGTTAGACTTTCTAAGAATTATTTGTATTATTGGTCAATTCGTTTCTATCTTACAGCCATGGTGGTTCCCTCACATAGTCGTAAAAGAGGAAAAATAACAATTGACGGCCCTAATAAGTTACAAAAGTTGTATAATGGACCACTGTCTATTAAGCCTGCTAAGGTAAAAGATTTAATTCACCTCACTCAGTTCTTGGTAAATCCTGAAGCTTCATTGTTCTATCAAAGACTAGTTTCCACCACCGGCACTAATGAAGACAGTGATGTTGAATTTTTGGATGATCCGCCTATTGAGTGAGTCATTTCACGCGAAAAAAGATCAAAGTCCATCTGATTTGTTAAAAAACAATAAATTTAATAAGTTTAAAATTGTATGTCAACAATATTTTCTTTGATTATTGTAATGAAATGTGTCGTATTAATGAGCTGATGATTCAAGGTGTTGATTTTTAATTTCCAAATTAAAATTTACGACTTGTAACTTTAAAATTCAATTTGTGCAAAATTATGAAAATGGGACTCTGATCGTTCTTTCCCGTGGCCCTTCATATGTATATATGAATTTTAATGACACCCCAAAACATGTTCTGGGGACCATGATCGGTGCTCATTTGCTACTCCCGACCTTGGGTCTCACCATAAGGGCCACTGCAATAGCTCATTTTTCCTATGGAAATTCGCTAATAAGTTGAAAACTACTGTTTTTCAAAGTTCCAATTCTGATAGTGTAGCCTATTGATTAGATTTAAACACGGAGTCATACAATCACGGATCTTTAGTAGAAAATCTATTAAATTATTTTGTATCCGACTTTGTCATCGATCCAAACTCATAAACTCTTCTATAGTTACCAGATTTTTAGCAAAGGTTTCCATAATACCGTAAAATTATTAAATTAAAATACCCAAGGCAAGAGTCTATAGTACAAAATCAGATAGTAATCTAGTAATTGATTATAAACTCCCGTCAATTGGTAGTATATTCCAGACGTCTGCAAATATACTCTTTAAACATCCTTACTTTTACAATTGTACTATCTGTAGTGCTTAATACGGTACGGTACGATAAGGCCACAATCTTATAAGTTATATTCTCTGGTTAGGGTCTATATTAGTTAGTCGACCGGTGGAGTCGTTGCCAACAGCATGGACTTTCTTCTACTCGTAGGTTGTATTGTCTATTTAGTCCAGACTGTTTCTTGTCAATATCCTCAGGTGAAAATACCACAAGGTCTTTTACAAGGAAGATATTTAACCTCGAGAAATGGTAGGACGATTTCTAAATTTCTAGGCATTCCTTACGCCGCGCCGCCCGTGGGAGAACTTAGATTTAAGGTGAGTAATTTTATAAACAACCCCTGAATTGTTTGAGTTTAATTGTATGCCTGTATTTATAGTCAGTTGGTCAGATGATGCCAAACCAACTGAATTTTCTCCAAATGTTACACTACAACGCGGAGACGGCCCGACAATATTTTTGCGCCCGTGCGGAACTGAACCCCGCCCCGGAGCCCCGAATAAAATAGTTTTACTAATAAAAATCTACACTATCCCTGAATAACATAGGCTATAATTTATTTTGATAAAAACCTTCCTTATTTCGATATTTGTAAATTTAGTCGGAAAAAATCTTAGGTTAGGCCTAGACCGATAAACCATCACATGTATTTACATTTATTACCATAGCGTCCAATTGAATAAAATAACATAAAACAGCTGTTTGCTATATATTTGTTTTAGAATAGGCCGCCTAAAATGCGTTCTTGAGCTAATTTCTTATGGTAAAAGCAACAAAAAATTCAGGCTTTTTAGTTATTTTATAAATAAATTTTCCTTAACATTATTAAATACTTTTTATATATAGACCTATGCTATTTATTTATTCATTTAATCTTTTTATTTTCATTTTATTGTGTAATAAAAAATTTGATTTTTGAATATAGCCCAGTAGGTTCCAAAAAGTGGTTCAGCTTACATTAATTGCGGCAAAAGATTTTTTTCTAGGATCGTTTGGTATGGTTTGGGTATTCCAAATCTAATTTTGCGACCTCGAAAGTGAGGGGGACAACTTTTAAGGGGCAAAAAATCTCGAAATTTTCGGACTTTTCCCTATGTTTCGCTTTTAATTCGAAAACGGTGCATATTTTGTAAACAATAGTTCTTTAATAAAATAAAGAGGATAAAATTTCGCGTCGATTAAAAAGTCAAAGTGCAAAATTGGTCCAGCAGTTCGATTTTTATGAGGATCCAAAAAACGGCAAATTTTTCCAACTTTGCCAAAAACTGTGTTTCACCCATTTTCAATGTGCTGTAACTTTCCAACATCAAATTTTATCAATACCCCCCTCCCTAAAAGTTGTAGAGCATCAATCCATGAGTTCAAAAAGCACCGATTTACACTGAATACAAGGCGAAAATTGAACTGTGTATTGAGTAATTCTAAATATTTACAATAACAATAAATGATTCCATTGTTCGAAGGATTCAACTTATTTTACTTATTAACTTTAATTATTTTTAAGTGGAAATTATTTACACATTGTAATATAACGAACCAAACATAAAACAAAACATTGGCCTACTTTTTTAGTAGGCTAGTTCTCAATTAATTTTTGTAGCCACACCAAACGGTAATTATAAGTTTGATGTTCTAGATTTTTTAATTGAAAATTCTATGATAACCGCACAGAATGAATTGCGGATTGCACTATTGCTCGTTCGTCCACCGTTCGTTTTCCACAGACGTTTTTTTAATAGAAATCACGTTCCTTCCAATAACTTATAGCTTTAAAATCAACTTCTAGCTTGGGTTTCGCCTGATCAAAAGCTTCGCCTAGTGGAACTTTCCTAATTCCTACCTCTGTTTGTTTAAACCATTAATCAAGGGTTTGTCAACAGGGCCGGGTTTACGCTTTGTTGTTACGCTCTAGGCCAAAGTTTTTGAAAGCGCCTTCTCGCTATCTTCTATCGGTCTTCTATCTCCCTCTCCGCTTTCTTTCGTATAGTAAAATCCGATTCACAGCTCCAAAATACCAAACAAATTGCCCGTAAATAAATTCAATCAAAAGTTAGAAGCATATTTTATTTATTAAAATAATAATACAAAATAAAAATACTTTCTCGATTCCTGATCTACAGCCTTTCAAGTTTAGACCATGGCCCTAATACCCTTAATAGGAAGTCCGGGTATGCTAATTTTTATCAGCAAGTATTTAAATATATGTAAAGAAGTAATGCTACTTTTGGATCAATACGCTGCAGATAGGGAAAACTCTATAAACTTACAACTTTCCAGTTATTTGCCTAAATACTTAAATTAATTCCATCAAAAATGTCTAATCTTATTTAACAAACAAAACAAGTTTGAATCAACAGTTTTGACTCGATTGGATGTGCATTTTCAGAGAAAAAAGTAGGGCCTAAATGAAAGTGTGGACTCTAGTCTTTAAAAGAGCGAAACATTCATGTAGCCTAATTTTGTTCAATAGTTTTTCAACTAATTTTGAAAAAAGGCTTGCAACCCAAAAACCTGGAAATCCTCAAAACACGGTTATTAGATTAGTGAAAACATTTTTCAGTAAGTATTTCCCTTTTAGTTCTACATCTCTTGATGTAGGCTACATATCAATTAAATTTAAATAATATTATTTGTAGGCCTATCTGTTAACATTTTAGAAATCACAAAAAGCTGAATAATTCGAAAAGTGTAGCATTATTTGAAAACTAAATACAATGCTCTGTTCTCCATTATGAAATTATGTATATTTTAATATTCATATTGAAACAAAATTTTCCTCAACCAAATGTTTTTTTTTAAATCACTACTTTTATGTATAAATTTTTTCGAAAACTATATGAGAGATTGCCATATTGAAAGAGTCCCATTAAAATATAGACTTTATCTATAATTAACAAATTATTTAATAACTTTCTTTTCTATAGTCGTCTAGTTATTCGACAGTTTTGAAAAAAAGCTTACATTGAGTAGGCCTACCTACCAGTTTTAGTTAAATGTCCATAACTTCCAGTGTAATTAATATTTTTGAAAAATTACAATTCATATTAATTCAACTCACCATCCTACTTCTTTTTATTTGATAAATCGTATGTAAATTAAAAATTTAGATTTCTGCCTTAAAATGTTGAAAGGGAGTTTGTTATACATTTTATAACATATATGTACATTACCATTTTATAAATGTCATAAAACGCCTATTTTCTCTAGCTTAGCCTATATCCTCGAAAACATACTTAGGATACCGTAAATAATAAGTAGTCTATCTAATTCGCAAAATATAATAATAGAAAATATCACGGTGTTTTAAAAGTAATTTCAAACAAAATATTCTGAAACAAAATTAGGTTATAAAGAAAAAGTATGCATTAACTTATAAAAACAAAACAGAATGGAGACAGAAAACAATAGAACTGTATTTATTTAATGTACTTGATAGCCAGTAAATTCAATCTATGTAGGCCTATTTTGTTTATAGGAAACATCTTCACAGAAAAAATAACTTCAAACGTTATTTAGGTAGCCTATTTTAGAAAATACAATTTGAAATAAACTAATTATGTATAAATCTAAAATGACAACTTCTGTCAGTAGGCAATTAAAAGTTAATAAAGTTGAACTAAAATGATAAAGAGTGCAGCACTTGACGGAACTGGTCCGAAACATTTAACTCCAATAATTACCGAGAATTCCTCAGTGAGGCGGCACACTTTTTTTTAGGAAATTTGTCCTGCCTCACTGTTGAAAATCACTCAAAAACAGAATAGTAAATATGCTGGTAAAACTAAATTTACCGATTTGTCATCTTTGTGAACAAATCTTTCCATCCGTAAGGTGCTGCCACCTTGTACGTTAAAATTCGAAACTATTTGTCGACATTTTACAGTAGTCTGGAGATGCTCCTGTGACATCCTTCAATTTAAATTATCGGCTCACGAATAATGTTTTCTGCATGTGGAATGAATTTTGAGGGATGTCAAACCTACAAGGTTGGAGCTTTTCCCGTCATTTCTTTGTAAAGTGGCACTTACCAGTGAAGCTATTACTTTTGCACTCACACAGGACACTTTCCCACCACTTTCGTACAAGTTCTCGTCACAAACAAAATACTTTTGCGTCGACATTGCGATATAATAATAATAACAATAAAACATACGGGATATAATAAAAATAAAATATACTGCATATAATACTAATAAAATATAACGGATATAATAAAAAATATATATACTGCATATTATAATACTAATAAAATACATCGGATATAATAATAATAATAAAATATAAAGGCGAAAAACACAATAATTCGACTTTCTTAGGACGTATGACATTATATAAACTAACTCAACTAAAGCGAGTAACAAAACATTTTTCCGTCGACATAGCGACATAATAATAATAATAAAATAAAATAATATACTGAGGCGAGATACACAATAAAATTTGACTTTCTACGAACGAGATAAGAACTGGAGAGAGCTCACGAGGGTAGACCGCGTGGGGAACAAATAATAAGGTATTCCAATGCGAAGAAACGTTTTTTTCGAAAATTACCGATTTTCGAGAGCGCATATCTCATAACGGTTACAGATATCAAAAATACTAAAGGTATAAAAAATGTAGAGAATTTTGAATTTTGTATACGTGTATATTTGTTGTAGGACCAACCCCTACTGAGATATAGGCAAAAAATAAAAAAATTGTACCTTTTAATATTTTAATATTAATAGCGATACAAATAAAAACCTTCCGTAATTTTAAGAATTATAGGCATTGATTTTTAATGAAAAGTTTATCTTGACTTTGGAGTTTTATTCTATCATCTATATATTAATAGGCAAGCACAAAACTTGTCGTCCTTTTTTCTCAGCTTGTGTGCATCGTAGGAGAAATTCGCGCATACCGTTAGAAAGGTAGTGTCCTGTAGATGAGCAGAATCCCATTATAATTTTCACCGGTCCTCAGGGATACGCCCCAGTGGCCCTCAAAGTTTCAATGTTAATCTTATGGAAGGTCAATCTTAAGGAAGAAGAAGAAAGATTTCTTTTGATTTTATCAGGGGCACAAAAAACAGCTGTTCGTATGAAAAGCTTAAAACAGCTGATTTTGATCATCAGCTGATTTTGATCAACAACTGATTTGGATCAAAAACTGAATATAATTTTAGGTTAGGTAAATCCAGCAATAGCAATAGCGAAGCATTGCCGGGTCCATTAGTTAATATTAATCGACACAATACATTACTACCGAAACAGGTACATGAACAAACGTACTGATGTACGTTTTTAAATAATAAGTTAAAGGTTTATTTATTTAATACTTGTAAATAGTACCTATCAATATGTAGTTTTATTGTTACTCATGATGTTTCTTTGTTAAAATCGTTATTTTATATAATAAATTAATAAGACGACATTTCAAATCATGATTATTATTGATAGTTATAATTTAGCCGATCTAGACCGAGAAAACGCTATTTTCAATACTCACAGCTGATATTGAAAGTGACTATTTTCGATACAGTGTGATGATAAGAGTTTTTCCTAATAGCTTTGTTATGATTTTGGTAGACTTAAACTGCATTAAAATGACGTTTTTAGAGAAATTTTTTTCGGGGTATGGCCCCGGTGGTATTTAGCTCCCCCCTTGCTCAATCCTAGGTCCGCCCCTGTTTGATCTTGATTCCGAATTGTTGAGCGTGAATCACAACTACCTAGTTGTAGGATTGTCATGGAGTGAGGTACGACAGTGTATCTAGAGAGATATTTTGCAGTTTCTTCATTTGCAGCTATATTTCCACTTGAAGCAAGTTGTCTCAAGAACACACTAGTTTCAGTGCCACCTTTCTGTTTGATCCAGGCATAACCAGGGTTTGCTTGAAGTAACTCTGCTTCTTCAACAAGATCATTGTATTTACTTAATCTTGAGTTGTTCTTAAACAGAACTGGACCAGGGTTCTAAAGCCACTCAGGTAGTTCCATTTGCTAATCTCCTGTGATAAGAAAAGAATCTGTCATGTGGGGTGCAATGATTAGTAGCGGTACACAAAAGTGACCAATGGCACGTAGGGCTTCGTCCATTACTGCTGCCCACTGGCAAGTCTTTACTTTTGAAGGTTAGGTTGATGGTCTTCCAGGTAATGCTGTTGTACTGTTCCACTTGTCAATTTCCTCTCGGATTGTATGGAGTTGAACGACTAGTAGTGACTCCGAGAGAATTGAGGAAAGAATTGATGTCGGAAGACATAAATGAAGAGTTTCAATCTGAGTGTACGAAAGCAGGGAAACCCGTTAAGTAGAACAGTTTGGTCAAACAGTTAATGACAGTACCTGAACTGGCAAAGAAAGACAAAGGAAATACAATGGTATTAATCAAACTTTTACTCTCTATTATACTATATTACTGATTTTTTTTGGACATTTGAGGATTTTATTCTGTTTGTTTATTGGCCTTATTTATTTTTACTATTTTTTAAAGCAAGAAAAATAAACACTCTAATTACAATATTTTTCTGATCTTCGGTTTTGCTTGTTCCAGAGCCCGCAGCCAGCAGTCGGATGGGCCGGCACTAGAGAAGCTTCAGAATTTGGTAGCGAGTGTCCTCAGTTACATCTGCTGTTTCCCAAACTGAATAATAGCATGAGTGGGAATGAAGACTGTTTGTTTCTCAATGTATATACACCCAAAGTAAGTTGAATTCATTTAAAACTTGTTCTATATTGTACAGGCTACATTTTGTTTGTGATGTGAACTAAGGCAGGTAATACAAATTATGGCACAAATTAATTTCCAAATGTTTACATGGTAACAAAGGTGTAAATGTTTAATGTAGAACTTAAACTTAGTAAGTTTTTATTATCGTTTCTTTACAAGACCAACAACAATATGGAAAACGTAAACTAAACATACTACATCTTCTATCAATATATACAAAATTTTACAACACCGTAGTTAGAATATAGTAAGTTGTAATTACTTTCAATAAGAAGAAAAAGTGAAACAATAAGAACCCCAAAAGGTATAAAAACCAAAAGGTAAAAACAATAAAGGTATAAAAAATAAAAAAATAAAATAATAATACCTGTTTGGGGCAAAAAAATAATAATACGAAGAAACAAATAAAAAAATTTGGAAAACGGTTGACCCTAAAGGCCATCCATGTAACTTCCCGCTAAGTTTAATTACAACAAACACTATTTTTGGAGATTTTGAACTGCCATAACTTTTGAATGAATCAACCGATTTTTATGCGATTTGCGGCAATCGATGCAGTTTTTTAAGTCCATTGAAAGAATCAACAACAAAAATTTTTCAGATGAAAAGTTTCGGAGAAATTGAGGAAAAACACTTTTTTTGATTTTCTTTCGTTCACGATATCTCGCGAATGAATCAACAGATTTTTATGCGATTTGCGGCAATCGATGCAGTTTTCGAGTCCATTGAAAGAATCGACAACAAAAATTTTTCTGATGAAAAATTTCGGAGAAATTGAGAAAAAACACTTTTTTTTATTTTCTTTCGTTCACGATATCTCACGAACGAATTAACCGATTTTGACCGGACTGGTAGCGATCGACGTCGCTTTTCAAGGTTAAAAGCTGATTAGATTTTGGAATTGATCGGTAAAGCCGTTTAAAAGTTATTCCAAAAAAACCTGATTTGAAAATTTTGTATTTCTTAGTTTTTTCGAAATTTCTCAGAACCTATCGGTCCGAATTAGTTGGAATTTTCAGGAAATCTAAGTTTGATGGAACTCTTTAGAACGCCGTTTGGTAGGATCCAATCAGTTAAGCCGTTCAAAAGTTATAAGCGGGTCACATACTTACATACACACACACATACATACAGACAGGGTGACACCCTCTCGGGAGTGGTCAGGGAAGATTCCTAGGACCTCAAAACGTCAAGATCTGATGAATACTCGATTTTCGAAAAACGAGGTGAAACCAATAACTTCCCGATTTTAGAAAATTTTCAATTTTATTTTAGCGGGAAGTTAAAAAGAAACAGATAGATGACTTTGTTATTTAATAATCTACAAGTGCACAAATATATCTTAAATTTAAACAAAATGAAATAAATTTGGAAACTAAATTAGAACTTAAATTACAAGAAATGAAACTCAACATGGAACAAAATTTTACTGAAATAGAAAATAATGTTGAATATAAAATGCAATCTAACTCAAACAAGATTGAGACTTTAAAGGATTATTTGGCAGTACAAATCAGCCAAGTAAAAATTCAATTCACCGATAAAAATCAATGAAGTAGAATAGGCAGTAATAAAAAATAATGAAAAATTATAACTTTGAAAAATAAATTAGAATAAAATGTAAATAAACATTCATTAAAATTAACTTCAAATTCCCATGAGAAACATATTGAGGAAAAATAGATCGTTAAAAAAGAGCATGTCATTAAGACAGGTTGAATGTTTTGTACCTCAGATTCCGAAGTTCTGACGAATTAAATACAAATATGGAAGAAATTACTGGCAGACCAACTTCACCAATAAACACAATTTGTAACCCTCCATCACTTATAGAAGATGACTATGTTAATTAACAATCTACAAGTGAACATAGATCTCAAATTTAAACAAAATGACAGTTCAGTGAAATATGACGCAAAATATACATGTGACTTGTGGCGCAAATTCAATAGAAAATCAAAATCTAATAAACCTTACTCTACCTAAATTCAACGGATGCTAAATCAATCAGAACAAATTGTTAGATAGACTGAGCAGATATTATGAACGATTTACCACTAGAAAAATAAATCAAATAGGCGACGAATACGATTGCTTGTTTGACATAATCGAGAACAGTTTAAAAGGAGAGATTAGCGACTTTGAACAATTTAGGATTGAATTTCAGGGAAAGTTTTGGAGATGTACAGAGGGAAACAGAGATGTACAAAAAGGCACTAGACAGAAATTGGAATTCGAGCAATATCGGCCAGTGGGTAAACTATCTGGAAGTGAGTACTTCATCGACAGAGTACTGACCATGAAGTCGATGACACCTGAGCCACCTGAAGAAGACATCACTGCATTTTAAAAATCGAAGAGAGCGCGTAGAGAACATCACCAGCATTAAGGAGATCAGGCGGTCGAACAACGGTAGCCCAAGAGGAAGTGCGTCAACAACATTGCCATCTGTACCAACAAGAGGATTTCCACAGAACAGCCCAGCCAAGATCCAGCCTCAAAGATTCCAAAATATCTACGACCACAATAGAAATTATAGGGAGCATCCTTACAAGAATCAAAATGGATTTGGGCAAAACCAGCAACAAACTCGACCATCTTACCAACCTTACCACCGTACAACCATAATAACAGCAAGCGGAGATATCAGGGACCATACCAGTATAAATAACGATATATTGAACGTCAACCTGAATCCTTACACAACCTGGACCCATACATACTCAGTTCAAGTATGACCAGAACACAAGACCTACATACCACCTACAACCACCAACAGATGAATAGGTATGGGAAGAGATACAGCGTACCCTACCCCAGGATAGCTACATGTATGTCAGATGATCGCCACCACTACAAGACAGAGACAGAGACCACAACAACAGTAAACAGTTAGTTAGGAAAAGAGAACAACATCAACCAACAGCTATACAGGCGAAGCGACAAGAGATAAGTATAAGAAGACTTCCCAACAATCTATAGTAGTGCCAAATAATAAAAACAATTTCCTTAGTATAATGCACAAGTTGGGCATAATATGATAAAAGTTAATAGAAGGAGTTTATTATACTCTTCCACTCTTCCTATCAATGACCTAATTCATCTTTATTTTATATCCTAGCCTACTCAAGTAATTTCACAACATTCACTGGTTCAAACACTCAAAGGAAATAGTTATATAACATTTCTGACTTTAAAAAGTGATAATTTATAAAGACACATCCACCAAATTCCCTTACAAAACATTCATTACAACATTCATTGAGTTTATTTATATATTGTTAAATTAATTTTAAGATATTATTTTCGTTTTTAACTTGTAAATTATTTTAAATACAATGATTACAAAAGTTTTGCTGTGGCGTATAGTTTAAAATAAAAAGTAGGGAAAGATCATCAGATGTTAAAAAAATACAAAGGAATTACTCTAAATACTAACTTAATTTTTTTCAAACGGGTATAAAGAAGAATCAATGTTTAAGACAATTCTATAGTTATTGTTGATAATTTTGTTATCGACTATTAGTAACGAATGTATTAGGGCCTATGTCCACAATTTGTTGTATTTCCATCTTACATTTGTTTAACAAAAGCTCAGAGGAGAAAATCTTAAATTTATTTACTTTTGTGTAAAGAATTAAAATGTAAATTTTATAAAATAAAACATCTTAAAATAATGGGAAAATCTGTAATCAATTACATAATTATTAAATGTATGAATTTAAATGTTAATGTGCTTCAAATTATTATACTTAAAGATCTGTCACCACAAAACAAACTTTTTGCAGTTTTGTATGAACATAATAAGTGTACGGTAAAATAATCCACTTCCAAGATTTTGCTAAATTCTTATTTCAACTTTGGTATGGAAGTTAATAAGCATGTTTTTATCTTTTGTATTGAGTTTGAAGACCATTTCTTGAACATACCGTCCCCCAAGAAACAAGAGAGGAAAAATCTGATTTTTAAGATTTGTCAAATTAATAATCTTCACTACAAATTTCTATTTTAATCTTGAAAGACTTTTCTAGATGGGGTAGTAGATAAATTACTAAACTCTTAATGGATTCAACCACCTCACGTCAGTGGCGCACCTAGGATTTAGCTAGCTTTGGGGGGGGGGGGGGGGGCTTAGCTCAGGTCAGAATATATATATATATATATTTTCAACAAATCCTAAACGGATGAAAGCTCTTTAACCTATCACAAAGTCTGAAATATTATATATTTTTTAAAGTGAATGGTGATGGGCTTGAGAGTCAGACAATAGTGCAATATAAACATTCTTTCCGCAAGATCACCCCGCACTGACCTTGAGTGACGGTCTAGCCAGTATCCCAGCGCGCTGCCTTTTAGGGCCAAGTTATACGATCGCTGATAGCACCGCGTTTTCAACGTCGCGTTAACGTCAGTTAATTGGGTAAATAGAACTACTGTGGGCCATATTATACGAACGCGATCAACGCTAGCGAATTTAAATTAACCGGGCGTTGAGCGTTGCCAACGCGGATTGACGCGGGCGCTATCAACGCCGAACAAAGTTATATGGAGCGCAGCTACCGGAAAGGCCACAGCCTCTCTAGTAAGAATTATTAGAAAGAATAGAAAGTAGTTATTTTTTATTTCAAAGTGATTATTGTGTACTTCAAAATGGACAGAGTCGATTTTTTCCACAGCATACCGGATCACGGCTCCGCTCTACGTGGGTTGGGTATAGATATAGCCACAGGTCAAAACCAGAAAGAACGTTCGATCTCTTCCATTGTTCGTCCATGATAATTTTGCAATTCATGGTAGTTGTGACAGTAGTCGTGGTGAGGTGGAATGCGCGCGTATCCTTCCGACACATGTCGGAACGGTGCGGGTCTGTTAGATTTATCCACTGCTACGGATTTCCGCGGCGGACCAGGGCATCTCGAATAAGCTCAGCTCGTGTAAATATAGCTGAAGCTTGATACACGATTTGAAAGCATTGGGTGTGTACCCCACCGTCTAGCCCTCCTGATACACAATTCCTCATAAAGGGCAGCTGGACGAACAGAAGCGTCCGGAAACTGCTGCACCCCGTGTGTGCCCACCTCTGAAGCACACACTGAGCTTCGCGCGCCTTGTAAAACACCTAGACAGAATGACTGAATGATTTCCATTTTGGAAGTGAAGGACGCAACATTGACAAAGCTTCAAAAACGCTGTTTATAACACGGGACCCACGTTACCAACGTCGCGCTTTCAACATCCCGAATAACTTGGGAATTTAACGCCCGGTTTTCAGCATTATCAACAAGGCGCTATCAGACCGCCGAGACTCAAACATCACTTTAAGAAAATCATGATTGCGTAGGGTACGAATCATATTTCTTTAAAAAAGAACGGTTATTTTTTCGTGATCACTAAATTAATCATAAATAATGTAATTTTTAAATGAATAACGACTACGTATTCAACCGATTGATTAGTTTAAAATACAATCCACATTACTAAAAATACCTTCTGGGGGGGGGGGGGGACCATGTCGGAGTGGAAGACCGCTCCCTCGTAATAGACTGCTGTTCCAATTGTATAGTTGTTAGACAGGAGGTGATGTCGTCAAATATACAATTCTTCCAAGTAAGGCTTCACGTTAACAGAACAAACACAAAAACACAACACTAAGTCCTGTAAACAAAAAGAATAATGAAGGTTGAGATAGTCTAGGTATTACTCAAGCTCGGCATAAAGTTAACTCCTTATATTTAGTGACTGTACGCACTAAATAGACTGCAGTACTTTGCACTAAATTAAAAACATTAATGTTGTAGTTGGCTCCAGACGCATACCTTCCTGTCATGGTGTGGTTTCATGGAGGGGGATACATAGAAGGAGTATCAAACGAGTTTATGGGACCAGAATATATAACGGATAAAGATGTGGTACTTGTAACTTTGAACTACAGACTAGGAGCATTAGGTAAGTAGGCTTGAAAACAATCTTTTAAGAAATAAGAGAATTATTGATGTCAGTAATAATGCCTACTGATTCTCCACTAAATTAAATTGTTTTAAAATAAGTTGACTTTTAATTGGAAAATTGGAACCGAAATAAAAACGTTAGTTAAAAACTTTGTAGTTTACCTACAGATGCATTAGATTACTTTTGGGAAGAGTCCAGCATTGGCGGGAACTCCTTGTACATCAACCTTAGGTTTATTGTGCTCCCTCTATTTAGCTGTTTAGAATCCTGTACTTCCAAGTTCGTGTCATCTTCATTCCCTGATTGCCTGATTCCAATTAGCATTCTATATCTGTGACCCAGCATCTTGCAATCAAATATAACGAGTCTTGCAGACTTTTGGGCATGTACACAGAGTCGACAGTTCTGGTTGGCATCAAAGACCACCTTCTATTGTTTGTCGTAACGGTGCTACTTATATGTTACAATAATATTCAGCTTCTTGCGATATCCCCGGCAATGTATATATACTCCGGCGAAACTAACAATCAACATCATGTTTGGTCCGCAAAAGGCCAAAGTCGAAGCGAAACACCCGGTGGAATTTCCGAAATCAACTTCTCGGCACTCAAAAGGGCCGACAACACGTCGAACCAACAATCGGAATTTCACAATAAATTTCTTGGCCCTCAAAAGGGCCAACTTCATGCGAATCAATCGTCAAATTCTTCAACCAACTTTTTGGCCCTCGAAAGGGCCAACATCAGTCAGCGATCTGCGATGTCTGAAAACTCGCCTTAATTTCCCCGGAGCTTCATCACTCCACAAGTCCCCGGGATGATATAACACCTGTCTGACGAACGTGGGCACGTTCGGCCGCCAAGGACACGTCGTATATCGCCCGGCAAACTTCAATAATCTACGTTTACTTTCCTCGGGAGTTGAAAACTCGTCTTCCGAGAAAGTCACTAGTATTATTTCCCCACAAATTTCTCAAGGACCGTTCCGATAACGCACTGCAGCTGTCTGGGAAACGTAGACACGTTCTCCCGCTAAGGACACTGCGACATCACTACGAACGGCTCCTACACTTCTACCGTATAACTTTAGCGGGGCGGGCTTCGGCTCAGGGCTACTGTGTCTCACCACATCACTTAAGGTAAGGGTGTTGTGTTATAGCGTCACAATCATCGCTTCGCAACGAAACATCGCAACGCTACGAACAACGCAACGAAACATCGCAACGCTTCGAACATCAAGCAGGCTTCACCTGAAAACGTCCGCCCTTCTGGTCAAACTTTTACTCGCTCAGCGGCCCTTGTTAGGGCCCAAAGAGTCTTATAATCGATTCGAACGTTGGCCCATCCGGCAATAATACGGTCCTTTTCAGGGTCGATATTTCAAATAATTCAAGTAAAACGCCCTTCAGGCACATTCTGTCCAGCATACGGTCCTTATCAGGGCCGAGACAGTAACTAAACTTTTTATTTTATTTTTGTATTTCTTGTTGTCGCCGAAATAATTCTAGCCGCGGTACATCTAAATTCATCAATCCCCGGTGCGGCAACATGTTTAAATGTTTCCTGAAGTGACCATGTCCAGTAATGTGTGTGACAACACTTCTGAGCTAAATTTGGTTTAGCATGATGATAGTGCTTAGTCATTTGCTTTACGCGTGTCCAAGTATTTTACATCATCTTTGGCATTCTTCTTCTCAGGCGCTGTTGTTTACTCTACACCATTGTCATGGTGCGGGTAATGCAGCACATTGGTTCCAGGTCCCATGAAGAGTATAAATTAATGTTCTTTTCTTGACAAAGGTGTCTATTATCTCATTCTCTGGGATTCAAATAAAAACCAATTAAAAGTAGATTTAGAGACTGACTTTAGTATAATGAATAGCTGGTTTAAGGCAAATAGCCTTCTTTTAAATATTAAAAAAACACATATAATAAACTTCCATTCAAATCACATCAGATCTTCTTGCGTTAATGATGAATATTTGCACACTATAATTACACCCACAAACACTGTAAAATTTTTAGGGTTGGTAGTGGATAATACTCTCTCGTGGAAAAACCATGTTTTGGACCTAACTGGAAAGCTAAATAAAGCATATTTCGTAATACTTACGATAAAGAGAGTTACCGATATAGATACAACCATGATGGTGTACTATGCCTATGTTTATTCCCGGCTCTCTTATGGAATTGTATTTTGGGGGGATTCAATAAATAGTAAAAGAGTATTTCAAATACAGAAAAAAATCGTTAGGGTAATTTTCAATCTAAAATGCTACGACTCATGTAAACCACATTTTAAAAAGCATGGAATACTGCCCCTGCCCTGTATATATATATATTGAATGTAGTGTATTTTGTTAAAGCAAACTATTCTAATTTCCTAAAATATAAAACTGAACATGGCTATTCAACAAGAAGTAAAATTTTGTTCGAATATCCTTTACATAAGACCACAATGTTTGAGAAAGCACCAAACTATAAATGTATTGAAATATATAATAAAATACCCAGTAATTTCAAGCAAATTGAAAATTTAAAGACATTTAAAAAGGTGTTATCAATATATCTGTTGGAAAACTGTTTTTATTCAGTATTGGAGTTTATGTTTCAGAAATGAACGGATTTGCCTGTGGCATTTTTGTAGGTGTAGTTGCTGTAAAAAAAAAAAAAAAAATAATAGTTGTATTTTTAAACTTTGATATTGTATTGTTGAATGTTTTATATGTGTCTTTTAATGTATGTGTATTTAATAATTAATTGTAGTATGTTGTGTATTGCATTGCATTTGACATGTCATCTGGCATTGGATTCTGTCCTGTATGTGCTGTTTTGTGACAAATAAATAAATAAAATAAATAAATAAAATAAAAATTCCATGATGTCTTGGCAACCTTTCATGTCTCGCTTCTGTTAATAATGTCCGAGACACTGTCAACACTTTTTTCAATTACTAACAAGCATGCGTAAATAACCGCGCAAAGTGAAATCTGCGTACAGCAGCAAATCTACTGTACTGTACTTATATTAGTCACATTCGGTTTCGTCAAAAAGAGTTCCGGTAAATAAAACGCACAGTTTTTAATCATTATTAAATACTGTGCAGTACAGTAATTCCAATGCTTTGCTAATCATCAATACTAAATACTTGCTAATACTTTTTCACTAAATGTCACGTTATTCAATAAAACTCAAACTCGCTGTGTTATGGCCATGTGCAGTGTAAATCAGTTAAAACCAGTAATGTAAAATTATTAAAAGTAGCGTTAAATAGAAAACACTTATGAACTTCTTCAAAAAAAATTTTTTTTACTGGAACATGTACTGCAGCCTATATATGTCTTTTTATCATTTTGTATTTGTGTTTTATTTTCATTTGGACGTTAGTTTTTATTGATAATACAGTAGATGCTTATTTACACATGTTTGACCACATTTTCATTTATTTCACCAGTTTACCATCCGTTTCCGTCTCGATTTTTGTAAGAGTCCATAATATCTGAGATTTTGCTTATTCCAGGTATCCTCGGTCCACATTACTTAGGATAAACGAGGTTCTACTATTGACATATGATCTCGTGAACATTTCATCCGTATAACAACATATCTTTAACTGTTTAATCAACATCTACAAATAAAGCTAGACGATTTCACCGATTCACTGACATTAATTATTAGGCACTTCCCGTAACCGTACCCCCCTCGACCTCATACTTGAATTAAAGCTCTCAACGAGAAACTTTTCGGAAAATTGCCAGAATTTAACATTTTTTAATTTTGGAAGTACCTTTTGGGCGGGAAAGATTTTTTCGATTTTTTCAATTTCTTCATTTTCTCACTTTGAGCGTATTTAGTAAGAAAGCGGTAAGAGATAGCAAAAAATGTTGAATACAAAAGTTGTAGAAAATTTAAATTCAAAGAAGAGATTTTCCATTAGATTCAAGATCCAATCATCCATTTAGCCACTATTCATCCGAGAAGGGAGACTCCGCCAAAGTCCTTAAACCTAGACGATTTCACCGATTCACTGACATTAATTATTAGGCACTTCCCGTAATCGTACCCCCTTTGACCTCATACTTGAATTAAAGCTCTCGACGAGAAACTTTTGGGAAAATTGCCAGAATTTAACATTTTTTAATTTTGGAAGCACGTTTTGGGCGGGAAAGATTTTTTTTGATTTTTTCAATTTCTTCATTTTCTCACTTTGAGCGCATTTAGTAAGAAAACGGTAAGAGATAGCAAAAAATTTTAAATACAAAAGTTGTAGAAAATTAAATTTCAAAGAAGAGATTTTCTGTCAGATTCAAGTTCCAATCATCCCTTTAGCCGCTATTAACCCGAGAAGGAGCTCCGCCAAACAATCCATCAAATTTCCCATGTTAATCTAATGGAGATAATGTTTAATGAGTTTGAGTCAGTTGCCAAATAAAACAGCTGATATGTGCTCGGTCACCTATGTACAAACGAGCCAAAGATTAAGGAGATTCTTTAGCGAATTTTCCAACTGCGAGCGAAGCAAAGCAGCCATCTGAGGCCGAAGGCCGAGGCGGGGTTGGGACGCGAAGCGTCCAGGGGCAGAGCCCCTAGTATTCAATAAAACCGCAGTTTTAGCAAAACCTTTCACTTTTATCACTGCTCACCACATATTGAAAATGCACAATAAAACATACTCCAAGATATAAGGTCATTAATACTTAACAAACTAGTAAAAGTTTCATCAAAATAAGAAAAGTAGATTTTGTGTGCTATTGTAACAATCACGCAAAAACTTTCCTCTTCTTAACGTAGTATAGATTTAGATTTATTCGAATCTCAGTTGAACAGTTTGATTTCATCTTTATAGGATTCCTAACAACAGAAGACAAAGTTTTACCTGGGAACTTTGGTTTAAAAGATCAGACTTTTGCCCTTCAATGGGTGAGGGATAATATCGAGTATTTTGGAGGCAACAAAGATTCCGTGACAATATTTGGACAGAGTGCAGGTGGTGGTGCTGTAAATCTGCATATGATGTCTCCCCTTAGCAAAGGTAAGAATCTTATTGCGATTAAAGACCCCTTCTTCGTGATTTTTTCCTCAGGTAAATTAGGCGTAATACATGTAAAAAGTGCCAGTTTGAACATGATCATCACAAAAGTTTTCAGTGGTTTTACCATAGCGATCTACCACAATATATAGAAATGCCTAATGGAAAATATTTACATTACCCAGGAAACATCATGAAACTAATTACAGTAGATTATCAAAACCATAATAATGTATAAATGGTAACCAGTTCATTGAAAATATTTAAGTGCGGTACACTGGGATAACAGCAACCGCTAATTTGATAGTGCGGCTTTCTCCTCTCACTAACCACTCAGGTTTTCACAGAACTACTTGAAATTTTAGTGGCAAGTTCAGTCAGGAATGCTTAATCTATATATATAAAAGCCAAAACCCACTGACTCACTCATCACGATTTCTCAAAAACTACCGAACGGATTGGAATGAAATTTGGTATGTAGCTTCCTCTAAGGCCATAGGTGCTCACAAAGAAAGGGTTTGAAAAAATTTGAAATTTTAGGGGGGTTTGGGGGATCAAAGTTATTAAAAAACGACTTCTTCAAAACTACCGAATGGATTGGAATGAAATTTGGTATGTA
>JAGFPH010001098.1:0-10723 GCA_018207615.1 Philaenus spumarius | reverse complement strand
GCGTTTTTTTTAAAATACCAAACTCATGGGGACAAAATTCTTTATCCGAATGGCTTGGTAATTTTTCGCTATAATTAATAGTTACAACGTAAAAAATATTTAAAATCACCCTGTAGCGGCGGTAGGTTACACGGACATTGCTCATCCTAAATCCATTTAAAACCCGCAATTATTCAAATAGCATTTTTTTTAAATACCATACTCTTGGGGACAAAATTCTTTATCCGAATGGCTTGGTAATTTTTCGCTATAATTAATAGTTACAACGTAAAAAATATTTAAAATCACCCTGTAGCGGCGGTAGGTTACACGGACATTGCTCAGCCTAAATCCATTTAAAACCCGCAATTGTTCAAATAGCGTTTTTTAAAAAATACCAAAATCTTGGGGACGAAATTCTTCAAGCGAATGGCTTGGTAGTTTTCCGCTCTAGTTAATAGTGACAACATAAAAAAATATTAAAAATCAATGTTTTAAATTGTTAATAAATACTAAACAAAATATTTTTACAATATATAGTTTACCTTATACAGTAGTCGACTACTGTATAAGGTAAACTATATATTGTATATATATCAGCAATTCGTAAAAAGCGAATTAACTTTATAAACCTTCACGGTATTATAAAGAACATAAAATATTTTTCTTAGTTTTTAAAAAGCCATTTGCATGCATATTGACCATAGCTTTAAAATGACATATCGTTTATAATTTTCCGATAAAAAATAAAGGAAAAATTTGGATTTTAATTTAACATTGGTCTTATGGAGTGTCAGCCAACATGGCCGACAGCTAGAGCCGACCCTTAACCTAACATCTTACTAGAAAAATACAGGCTCATGCACAGTGATTCAGGGGTGCAACAAATGTTTTAGCTGACAAAATGTCCCCAAAATACACTTTTTTTCAGTAAAATTTCCCTATTCGCACTTTATAATGTTATCTGCATTCGCATAGCTAATATTGTATAATGAATTATAATATACTATATTAAACATCACAATAATAAACAACCGCCTAATCCACTTGCTACTCATAAACTGATGGGGTCCAAGCAAGAGTTATTGTATAACACCACCCCTCCACCCTCGTCTACGCAATGAAAATGTAAATAAACAAATGAATCATCACATCGTACACATTTTACTGATTAAGACCAATTTCGGTAAGAAGTTTCAGTTAAGAAATGAAAAACATGAGCAATATCTTTATTAAGTACCTTTATATAATACAATTTAATGTGATTTAGTTGTTATCGCTTGAATAATACAATTCTCTCTGCATATACCTCTCTTTGCAACATAATGGTAACTGTGGAAAGAATATTGGGGTACCTAAGGGTTTGAATAGTAAGTCAGTGGAAGTTTGAAGAGAAAACACATGGCCATGGTAATATAGGTATCATGACTATAGCACAAACTCTGGTAACGAGGTCTAGAACAGAACGTTGTGGGCATAACATAACTTTCAAAAAGCACAGGTTGTAGGCATAGGCTGATGGAGAACTTGTCATAGGGCCAACTTCAGTCAGCGCTTTGCGATTTTCCTGTAAATACCTTTTACGGGAAAACTCGCCTTAACTTCCCCGAAGCTTCACTCCAACACTTCCCCGGTTGATATAACATTTGTTCAACCGCCAAGATCACGACGGTATATGCCGGCAAACTTCAATATTCTATGTTCGCTTTCTTCGGATGTTGAAGCCTCATCTTCTGAGAGAGCCCTAGTCTATTTTCCCACAAAAACCTTTGGCCCTCACAAGGACGATTCCGGCGACGCACCGCAGCTGTCTGGAAAAAACATAGACACGTTCTCCCACCAAGGACACTGTGTCATCAGCTGAATGGCTTCCTCACTTCTACTGTTTAACTTCTCCCCGTAGATGAGACTTCATCTCACGGGAAAGTTACTCGGCATTTTCTCCACGAAACATCTGTCGTAATACTCAAAGTCAATAGTAAATTCAACTCCTCGGTTATTTTGTATTTTAGTTGGCCGTATGTAGACACGTTTGCAGCGACAAAACTAAATAATCATCATTCAAATAACGAGTACATCTCTTCAAACTTTTTCGGTGTTCATTACACTTCTCCCGAGAAAGATACAATCTCACCGCACAACTTCTATCAAAATATTACAAGTCCCAACACGAACTTAAGATCTAGTCACACTAACCTAAGTTCTCGTTAATCCCAAGCAACGCTTCACTGGCTTCGAAACACCGAAACCTAGTAGCCCTGCAATTTGCCGAACATCTCTAAGCGCTTTCTAATTTCACACCTTTTCGCTGGATCATAGTATATAAACGGCCAGAAAACGACCAAAAATCATCATATCCTGCATCGACTCTCCATCGAACAACATCAAGCATCAGATCATCACTGACAAGCTACACCATTACCAAGCTTGCCTGGACACTTCAACCCATCACTACTGAACCTTCACCAAGAGAAGCAATCTACTAGTGAGAAAAAGACGAAGGGAAGTCTCCCTCAACGGAGTGGAAGTCCTCTGCCGAGGCATATGAAACAAGTTACCACTATAAGGGAACAGAGCTACAATTGGAGAGGAAGCATAGCCAACTCAGCTACAGGGCCAAAATAAAAATAAATCTAAAATAATGTACAGAAATAATGTAATAATTTGTTTTATTTTGGAAAGTAATATCTTTTAAAATACTGAAGGTGTTTTGTATGTTACCAAACTGGCAAAAGAAACAACTGCAGTAGTTATTAAAAGTCTTTCTTTGTTGCAGGAGTAGTACATGTAGATGATTTGTTATATTTGTCTCCACTAGAACATATTTTCCCCGAACCACCTAAACCAACAGAAGAAGATACAAAGATGTCTGAGAAAATTGTTGAGCTTTGGACAAATTTTGCAACCTATAGGTTAGTACGTACAGATTTGGGTTGATTACTTGCTTATATTTTATTTATGTGTTGTAATTAATTGAAATAATTTGATAAAATACTCTGATATATTTATTGACCGAGCGTAAGCGAGGTCTCCGTTTTAACTCGACCGTTCGGCATTTCGTCTGTGTAACTGTATGTCTGTGTGTTTGTCTCACGATTACGGCCAAACGCCTTGACCGATTTTGATGATTTTTTGCATGAATGTTCCTTATTCCTAGGCCGAGCCATGTATATATACGGTTTTTTCCATTTTTCATTTTTAACCCCTTAAATAAAATAAAAATAGCGGCCAGACCATTTCTCTCAGTGTAAGCTTTTTTCCAAAGCCAGTTTGTGGCTTAACCGTAAGTCGAATTTAAAAACTAATAACATTTTGCTAATAGAAAATTAAATTTTAAACAAAATTGTATCCTTGATTTTTTTCCGTATCTCTAACGGTAAGCTCACAAAATGGCCGTAAACTTAGAATTTGTTCAAAATCGTCCAAGTTTTTGTATTTCAACCATGTTTTTATACGTTTATTCTAAACCAATTCAAAAGTGTTCCATAGCGTTTTTGTAGATAAAGATTTAAAGAATTCATATATGCCAGTAAAAAAAATATTGAAGTAAAATTAAGAAAGTTATTAGCTCAAGAAACAATCACGTTCAGTAACGAAAGGAAAATGTTTAACTTTAGGCCTGCATAAAAAGAAGTAAAAATTATTGTAATTTTTTTCATAAATGTAAAAAAGTTTCATAATTTAGTTCTAAATAGAATTGTATAAAAATATTTATCAATTTCAATTTTCTTATTTTGAAAACACCAGTTTTTATGTTCCTACTAACAAAAGACTGCTAACAAAACTAGGCCTGTTTTGAATAGTAATTTAGGAATATATCATTTGCCCAAAAATGACATATTATTATAAGAAAGTGTAGAGGATAAATCAAAGAATTGAACTGTATACCTGTAAATTATCATTGTAAATTTTATAAAAGTATTTGACTTAGCTTTACTTGAATTACAAAATGAGATGAAACCTCGCGGCGATAAAGGACATACAAAAAATGACCGTAGGACACCGTGGGAAGTGTTGGTACATGGGTTGAGATCACTATCACAACGTTTTAACATCGTTTGTTTTCATTATTTCTAATATGGGAATATGATATGGAACTTAAGTTAACTTATGATACATTGTTAAGTTTGAGTTATTTAGTATGTTAATATTTAATTGTATGTTGTCCCTCTATAAGGCGATATTTTTAGATATCTTACGCATTATTAACCTAAATAAAACACAATGCCTCTAAAGAAAATCTTTAGCAGTTAAAGCTCAAGGAAAGAAATAAAAACGAGAACTAGAAATCTTGGAATCGCGGGAATTGTAAATAATGTTTCACTGGCTAAACCTTGTGCTTACTTCCTTACTGACACACTCTTTTTAACCTAAGCTCAAAACCACATTTGTTATTTCAACGAGCGAGGTCTACTGTTCACAGAACTACTAGTAATGTACAAACTTCTAATGATGTAATTCTGTTAATGATTAACATTGGTGCCGAAAGGCATATGTTTGTAATTGTTGGTTTACGATCATGTTGGCCTGATTGCCGTGCTTAAAATTGCAAGAATAACACTAGTTGAATATAACTCTAGTTGAGATAGAATTAATTCATTTTAACAATACAAAAATAGCAGATTTGGTTATGTAGGCCTATGTAGTTTGTTTTGGGTAAGTATTTTATTGTACACTTATCAATTATTGAAGTGAAACAAAGAGTTTGTTAATTTTATTTCATACACTACAGCAAACATGAAGTGTGAATACTTTCAGGAAGAAAAGATTTAAAAGTTATTTTGTAATATGACGAACTCTTAATTTGATTACGAAGAATCATTAGCACTTTCACAAAGACATTTTTAGCAAATAGAAAGGCTATAATGTGAGAGTCGTATTGGACGAGACAACAAATACTTGAAGGACCAAGTGGAATCTAGAAATGGCTAATTTTATGAATTTGTTTATCGATTTAGACTTGTAGGAGACAACATCCGAGCATCTCCAAGTTTCGGTGTTTTGTTATTTTCTTCTTCTTGTTATAAAACGATATATGGAAATGGCTTGGTACACCCTGTTTATGAAATTACAGGCTGAAAACAAGCCTGTAGGTACCTGAGGCCAAACAGAGCTTGAAAATAGCTGAAGATAGTTTGTCTTTCTAGCTCTAATAGCTCCTGAAAGTTTAAGTTGTTTTCATATGTCTTATATAGGCTGTAAACATATTTGAATCCCATGTTTGATGGAATGAAGAAATTAATTTCTCAAGTTTTAAACAAAAGCAACTAACTGCTGTCGTTGATATTAGATTATATGTAACATGGTAGGCTACATCGAAACATGCTCACAACTATAACAATAAACTGGACTTGAAATAGCATACAAACACTCAGTCAATTAAGAAAAACAGCTTATAAACACCTTAAAATGAGAAGATTCTGCATAAAATAAAATAAAACAAATTATCCTTACATATTATTTCTCAAATGTGTTTTTTGCCGCTAAGCAATATCTCCCTTAATTCTTCATCAAAATAGTGCCACGATGACCGTGGTTGTTAAGGCGTGAAAGCTTTACAATCGTCATGGCAACCATCAATGGAAAAGTTCCGGGTTCAATTCCCATTGACCCCGAATAATTTTCTAAATGGTGTCTTAACAGACATCATTGGCTGTGGTTCGGATTCCACGTAAAACTGTAGGTCCCGTCTTCATTAGCCTTAAGTGCAAAAAAAAATCTGGAAAACGGTTGACCCTAAAGGCCATCCATGTAACTTCCCGCTAAGTTTAATTACAACAAACACTATTTTTGAAAATTTTGAACTGCCATAACTTTTGAATGAATCAACCGATTTTTATGCGATTTGCGGCAATCGATGCAGTTTTTTAAGTCCATTGAAAGAATCAACAACAAAAATTTTTCAGATGAAAAGTTTCGGAGAAATTGAGGAAAAACGCTTTTTTTTTATTTTCTTTCGTTCACGATATCTCGCGAATGAATCAACCGATTTTTATGCGATTTGCGGCAATCAATGCAGTTTTTCGAGTCCATTGAAAGAATCGACAACAAACATTTTTCTGATAAAAAATTTCGGAGAAATTGAGAAAAAAACACTTTTTTATTTTCTTTCGTTCACGAACGAACGATATTATATCTCACGAACGAATTAACCGATTTTGACCGCACTGGTAGCGATCGACATCGCTTTTCAAGGTTAAAAGCTGATTAGATTTTGGAATTGATCGGTAAAGCCGTTTAAAAATTATTCCAAAAAAACCTGATTTGAAAATTTTTTATTTCTTAGTTTTTTCGAAATTTCTCAGAACCTACCGGTCCGAATTAGTTGAAATTTTCAGGAAATCTAAGTTTGATGGAACTCTTTAGAACGCCGTTTGGTAGGATCCAATCGGTTAAGCCGTTCAAAAGTTATAAGCGGGTCACATACTTACATACACACACACACACACACACACACATACACACAGACAGGGTGACACCCTCTCGGGAGTGGTCAGGGAAGATTCCTAGGACCTTAAAACGTCGAGATCTGAGGAATACTCGATTTTCGAAAAACGGGGTGAAACCAATAACTTTCCGATTTTAGAAAATTTTCTTTTAGCGGGAAGATAAAAAAAAATTCTTCATCAAAATTAATTATTCAAGCATCATTATTTTTAAAGTTTATGTTCCCCGCTATTGACAAAAAATAGACAAACAGCTTAAAATTCATGTTTTCCTTACAGAAATTGGTTAAAAAAACTTGTATATTATAATTCTTATGGTTCCTCATGAAAGGCGCCATCTATTAACAATCTGTATAACTAACATGACAGCTGTTAGTTAGATAGTTCATATGATTCCTATGAAAGCTACCATCTGCTATTCTCCCTTAATTCTTCATCAAAATTAATTATTCAAGCATCATTTTAAAGCTTATGTTCCCCAATATTTACAAAAAATAGACAAACAACTTAAAATTCATGTTTTCGTTACAAAAATTGATTAAAAAATTTTTTACATTATACTTCATATGGTTCCTAATGAAAGGCGCAATCTATTAACAATATGTTTGTTTAACTAATATGACAGATGTTAATTAGTAAACCAACGTAAATAAATAAACATAATTTACTTAATTAAATTAAAGTATTTAATAATTAGCTGACCTACTTGTAACTTGCGAAATATTCACACGGGTCAGCTATTATATTTTTACTAAACCTTATTTGTTAGAGTACTAAAAATTATAATCAGGGGGGAAAACTTAGAAAAGCCCTATGCACCTATAATTTTTAGGTTAGACAGTTCTACAATATAGTACAAAACCAAGAGGTCACAAGTAAAAAAATGTTATGTTACTAAAAATTTTACTTTATATATTTAATCCTGGAATAGATTTACAACATTTGAAACACTATGTAAACAATTTCTTTTGCAGGAATCCAACTCCGAAAAGATCCTCGTTTGCAGTTTGGAAACCTGTCACATCACCAGATCTGGAGTACTTGCATATTAGCAATGATGGTTTTGCAATGAAAACTAACTTACTTAAGGAACGTTATGATTTTTGGAAGTCGCTGAAATTACAAGATAACTTACCCAATATTAGAAGTGTTAATGATAAAATACTCAAAGATGAATTGTAAAAATGTAAATAATTAGACTGTAATTGTAGCTATTTGATTTATAAGGTAAATTTCTACATTTTACATTAGTTTATATAAAGTGTATCTGTCAAGGAGATCACTATTTTTGAATTTATTTATTTAAAACAAGAGAAACTATACAAACGTCTGCAGTTATTTTCTGTGGATATGTACAAATTTGCTCCAAGTTTCAACTCATATTTGACACAAACAAAATGACAGAGTTCTGTTCATGCATTATAACTTATTAAATTTGATATCAACCAAAAAGTTAATGAAACTTGGTAAATTAAATGGCGTTATGTCATCTTACTTACTTCTTACTACGGGCTTCCAGCATCAATCGTAGCCGATGGCCCGGTGTCCAATGTACGCAGCACAAGCAAGCTGCCAATGTTTTTTGTTTTTAAGGATGTCCTCAAAATCGTGGACTTCTGCTCTTAGTAGATCACGTGAAAGAATTGGATAGCTGCAACGCAGAAGAATGTGCTCCAGATCCTCTTCACCGTCTTCGCATAATGCACAGTGCGACGAATCGGTAAGGTTGAAGCGGAATAGGTATTTCTGCGTCACTATGTGACCGATTCTAGCTCTTGCTGCGAAAGATGCTAGTTGTCTTTGCACCCCTTTATAGTTCCCGTCAGTTGGTAGGGGTTGAATTTTATGCAGGTGTCTCCCAACGGTTGACTGATTCCATTTGTCCGACCAGGCTTTATAAAAATATTTGTTCCTTTGGTTCCTACAGTGAAGCAATGAAACCTTCTTCTCATCTGTAGGCTGCATTTTAGAGGCTGCTTTCGCTATTTGGTCCGCAACCTCATTTCCGTATACGTCACAATGCAATGGTACCCACTGCAAAGTAATTTCACATCTATGGCTCTGTAGTTCACGAAGCAGGCATCTAATTTCCAAGATACGAAAAGCATATGCCGTAGGTTCGGGGTTCAAGATAGCCTGCAGAGCACTTCTGGAGTCCGTTAAGACACACGCCTGCTATATTTTCAACGATTCAACGATAAACAACTTGTAAGCGCTGCATTTATAGCTAGTAATTCTGTGCCCATTGCTGGCACGTAGTACCTATCACCAGTTGTTTCATTGAAGTAACCGCCACCCGCAACTTTTCCTTCAATGTCCACTGAGCCATCGGTGAATATCTTGATATGGCGATCATATAGCTCATTTATCATGGACAATGTTTCACTTTTCAAGACTGCCGGGTGGTTGTTTTTCGTTAACCGGTTTGGTAGTTTCATTACAATTTCCACTCCATCCCATATGCCTGGTCTGTCGTCGTATGTCACTGGGATGGTTTCAGGAATGCCACACGTTAACATGGAGGCCATGGACCTAATTTGACATGTGAATGAGTTTCTGATGTTACTGCTTGCATTTATCACGCGGCGTAAACAATGTTTGGGCGTTGATGACTGTATTCTTAAGTATTTGGTCCACATTTGCCTTCTGATATATATTTCAATAGGTTCAACACCCAGTTCCACTTCCATAGCGGGAGTGGGAGTGGTGCTCGGGCATCCAAGGCATGTACGGAGAGCCGCTGCTTGAATGCGGCCTATTTTGTCAATGTGTGTTTTGGCTGCAGTTCCCCAAACTTCACAGCAATAGGTAGCTTTCGAGCGTACAAACGCTAACTAAAATGATCTTAGTGTTGATGTGTCTGCACCCCAGTTGCGACTGGCCACTACTTTGAGAGCATTCAGCCGTGACGTGCACTTCTCTAAAACACAGTCCACTTGCTTTGCCCAACGTAATTTTGAATCCAACACTACTCCCAACAATTTTGGGTTAGGGTTAAATTTCACGGGAATATCTTGTACTCGTAACTGCGGTATGTAGTTTACCAGATTATTTCTTCTCGTGAAAAAAGAGCACTCTGTCTTGTCCAGAGATATTTTAAGTGACCACTTTCCACACCATTCCATTATCCTGTGTAGAGCTAGTTGAACCAAATTTATCGCTTTGAGATGGTCTTCATCCGATGCCCAGATCGTGCAGTCATCCGCGAATGTACAGCTGGACACTCCAGGAGGGAGCTGGGCCGAGAAATCGTGGAGTGCGATATTAAAGAGGGTTGGGCAGATAATTCCACCTTGGGGAATGCCATTTGCAACAATGTGATTCAATGAAATCACATGATGGCGTTATGTCATCAAATATTTAAAAAATTGTGAATAAAAATAAAATATATTCAATATGACAATAGCTATGCAGGAAAAATCACTACAGTAGAACCTTGATATTTCGGACCTCATTATTCCGGATCTCCGCGTAATCCGGACTGGGTTTTGTGGTATTTAAAATTTTTGTTCATGATTTTCGACGTTATAATTGTAATTATTGACGTTAAAATATCAGTTCTGGGCATAATACTGTACATTTATAAGCCTAACAGTACAGTACTGTACTTGTATTTTTATATTAATCGTGGCCAGACGCTATTCACGGCATATTTTGTCAGTGCGACTGTGCAATGTGAAGCAGTGCAGTAGCAAGCTGTGTGCGTTGAAGAGACGGCCACCTGTCTAATACACATCTACTACGCTATCTGATGATGAAATCATAGCTGCTGCGACTAAAGATGCTGAAAATGACGATGATACAGATGATGACAGTGGCAATCAACCTAACATTTTGAGTCAAGCAGAAGCAGCATCCCAATTAGATGAACTAATGGTTTATTTTGAACGTCAGGAGGAAACGGCCACAACCGAGCTCCTAATGTTGAAGCGGATGCGTTATCGGGCAGCTAGTAAGCGCTACACAACACTGACACAGCAGAGCATCGCGTCCTTCTTTTCAAGAAATTAGATTCGAGTGTTTTATTTTTCAAATGTAAATATGTACATAAACGTATAGAAAATGTTTTAGTGATTTTATTGTGTAAATATATGTGTCCAACATCATTCCTACTACATAAAGGTTATTTTCTGTGAGTATATGTTTTATTTCGCTGTTTTTTAGTAATTCTCTGGTTAATCCGGATTGTCGGTGACGGTCCTAGTTAGTCCGAAATATCAAGTTTCTGCTGTACCACTCATGTACACACGTTAAAGTTTCATGTATGCTGTTACAGTTATTGATGCCAAACTTTATCC
>JAGFPH010001097.1:313506-335087 GCA_018207615.1 Philaenus spumarius | reverse complement strand
GTTTCTTATTTTATTAATTTCTCTGTGACATGGACATAAGTGTTACAACAGTTAAATGTCCATTCATTGTAAATACATTCAATAAACATAAAATGTTGGTTCATCAGTCTAGGCCTAACCTAAAATTATTATGTGTATGTTTAATTTATTTTACCTGTCCAAACAGCAACATTCATACAATAATTTTAGGTTAGGCTTAGACTTAAAATTACTTTCTAGGCCTAACCTAAAATTATTCTATGTGTGCCTATGTTGCCGTTAAGGCAGGTAAAATAAATTAAACATACGTACAATAATTTTAGGTTAGGCCTAGACTAATGAACCAACATTTTATGTTTATAGAATGTATTTCAGCGCTTATTGAATGTATATCTGAACTACGCCGAACGGAACCGATTGTCTCTTAGTTTAAATTGATGAACCAAAACACATGTTTCTTGAATGTATTTACATTCATTGCCATAGCAACCAATTTTGTAACGTTTTTTCGTTACCGTAATTTATATTTTTCATTGCCATAACAACCAATTAATAACACTTCTTTTTCGTCACGCATTACATTTTCTATTTGTTAACTTTGTTCCTAAAATATTACCTGTTAATATTTTGAGGTCATCAGAACATTAGATAACTGTTACAACACTTAAACAGTACAACACAAACAACGTATACATTGAAATTAATTTGTACAACATTCAATGTTGTCAACACGAGTGCTGGGTCAGAACTATGTAATAATAATACAAACCATAATAATAATTTGACCACGCAGCTAAACCGCTGACGTGACTTGATCGAATTTTCAAAACTAAGTTTCCATGATTTTAGGGTTTCAACCCAACTATTTTGGAAGTTGGTCTACTTACAAAGACGTTGAATAGGTGCCTTTGTGTACGATATATATTAGTAGAATTTGATTGCATCTAAGCCTTCAGCTTCTGCTCACGCGCTGCTTCGTTTTGCTCGCAGCGTTTGCTAGTTTGCATCTCGACCTTGCGGCCTCGGGTTATGGACTGCTTCGCTTTGCTGGCGACGAACAAACTCGGCCGTCGGCCTCGGATCAGAAGATTCCCAAACAGTAAAATCCATGGATTTGAACTGGGTACTTTTATGGTATTTTACATTTTAACTGATTTCGAGGGATCCATGCGAGCTATAAGGTCGTGTAAAAAAAACGAAATGTGCAAAATAATATCCTACAATTATGTTTTTAGAGAAAACACTAAAACCGTTTCACTGTAGTACGAAAAATCTCCAAAAATAGTTACTTCCGGTCGATCTTCCGATTGTTGTATTTTTTTGGATAACGAACTCATACGAGCTATTTAGATGACCAACATGTGTACTAATTTGGACCAAATCGGATGTAAACTGTGGCCTTAGAGTGCAAATACATATATATATATAGAACATTTTTAATGACACCCCAAAACGTTTTCTGGGGGCCATGATCGGTGCTCATTTATTACTCCCGACCTTAGGTCTCACCATAAGGGTCACTGCAATAAATAGCTCATCTTTCCTATTGAAATTCGATAATAACCATAATAATATAAACCCATAATTATTAATGTATAGATTTTGTGTGAATGTGTTAGTTTTCATTAGCAAAATTACATTTTGTGACCACTTGTTCAAAAAAAGATTTCAGGCCTTTCAATAAAACAATTGAAGAAAATTGGTAATGAATGGGTATAGGAGGTTCAGTACACCGTTCAAATGAGAAGTTTAATAAATAAATATCGTAAAATCAAATTGTGTTTTTTTTTTAATTTTAGTTTGCTCCAGTAATTTTTAACTAAGTTTTATTCCGTCCATTACACACCCAGCTTAATTACATTTCTGCTGTACACATTTTGCCAAGCAGTATTTGTCGGTCACACTGCCAAGCCTGTTGTTGACAGAAGCCAAGTTATCTTGGCAGCAAAATGTGGGGGAACATTGCCCTTAGGCCTAGCCAACTGACACAGCTTCAGCCATTGTGTAATGAGTTGTCAGTAACATTCACGTAATCTGTTTGCAATGAAGTTTATATTTAAAGTAGGTTTCCAAGAAAGAACCTGTTGCGGTCGTTACAACAGAACAACTTCCGGAGAATTACTACCCGTTTTTGTTTTTGTGGAGCCAATTTATAAAAGACTAGGGGAAAACCCTGCGTACTCCGCTCACCAACCCCGTTGGAACCTTCTATACACATAATCATGATTCCTTTCCAATGATTATGATTTCTTTACAATAAAGGTGTAGGATGAATAATTCCCAACTGCATGGGAGAATTGGGATCACAGAACGAACTTTTGAAAATGGGAAAAATTAACATTTTAAGTAAAGTGTAAAATATACTTTTTTAAATCAAAAAGTTAAAGAACTGAATAAATATTGCTCAAAATTGTAAAATTCTAGTGCAAACCGTTTTCATGTTACAAGTTTCCAAAGTTGAATTATATTTCATAGCCGTGGTACAAAATATTGTTTTAGCCAGGTCAAATCACCAAATCTTGCTAACATGTACAAAAACTAATACATATACATAAATAATTAAAAGATCATGAAATTACAATAATAGTCAATCAATAACAATATTACAATAAGGCAATAACAACTATCACAATCACCATCGCTAAATTGTAACTACTAAACAAAATTAGATTTCACAATATAGCAAAAAAACTCACCCCCAAAAAATCTAACTAAAACTTATGGTGGATGAACTCGCTCACCGAGTAAAACGACTTTAACGACAGAAGTCGTCTTAAGTTATTTAAAAATTTTATGAAATTTACTTCCAGTCGTAAGTAATCTGGAAGTTTGTTAATAAATTCAACAACTGCGTGAGAAGGAAGTTTTCTTACAACATTTAGCCTAGGAGTTAGAACTTCTTGTGTTATAACTATGAACATCCAAGTTGCGCAATGTCTCATATTTTTTCCAACAATGGATTATAGTTAAAATATAATGTTAAAATATATTAATATGGAAAAGTTAAGTTGCCTAATTCCTTAATCCTCTCCGTGGCAAACTGCACTAATTGATGTTCTCTCAGGCGCAAGATGCAGCAGTTTCGAACAAATGCGTAAATTTGCATATTCGGTTAATTAATATACTCAAAATCATCCAATCGTAATTAAACCGGCACCGTTGGAAAGGAAATGAATTAAACTTTAATTTTTGTATTTAAAACTTTTTCGTAAAACATATATTTACATACATAATCATCGTTTTAAAATATGCAGATTGAGTTATGCTGTTTCCGCGTGCAAATTAGTATACAATTGATTCATTCCCACTGTTCATTCCCACTTCTTACACGTCAAGACCATCTACAGAAGTATTTCTATCAAGATTATAAAGATATCATTGGATCCGTCAAGATTTTATCTTTCTAATAGTGCCTTCCAATCAGATGTCACTATTTTACACGATTTATGACAAAGATTTCTGTAAACCCTTGTGATTGGACGGTTTTCAACCAATGAAACAGGCACATTTGTCAATCGAAATAATAACGCTTACAATAATATCATATGTTTTGACAGATTTCTTTACACCATTTTTTAGAGAATAGTTTGATCTTTCTAACGGTGGGAAGTAAACTAGATAAAACCAGTTATTTGTTTGTCTAGACAGCAGTGGAAAGTACATAATTAGGACATACTGGTGAGACCGTCCGGCGTTTGTCACTCCCACGTTATCAAATGTCCCTTCCTTCCCGTCCTATATCGACCGGCGACGTTTCATTAGATTGATGTCATTTTGTTAATCAAATAATTCAAACACTTTTGTGAACTAAGAAAAGACAAGTATACAGTTCTTTTCTTTGATTTATTCTCTACACTTTGTTATAATATTTCATTTTTGGGCAAAGCATATATTAGTAAATTACGTTTCAAACTAAGCCAAGTTTTGTTAGCAGTCCTGTATTTGGAACATAAAAACTGGTGTTTTCAAAATAAGAAATTTGAAATTGATAAGTGTTTTTATACAGTTCTATGTAGAACTAAATTACAAAACTTTTTTACGCTTACAAAAAAATTACAAAAATGTTTACTATTTGTTACTAAAGTTGAACTTTTTCCTTTCGTTACTGAAAACATTTTTTGTTTCTTGAGCTAATAACTTTTACAATTTTACATCAATAAATTTTTTAATTGCATATATGAATTCTTTGAACCTTTCTCTACAAAAAAGGTACAGAACACTTTTGGATTGGGATAGAATTACTATTGGGTGAATTTTTAAAACAATGCTTGCAAAACACTAAAAACCGGCTTCCCAATTTTAGCTTTAACCGTGCCAGGAGTAGAGTTAAACACTTCTCTACAGGATGCCATTCTGTTTAAACATAATATAGTTCTTAATGCTTTCTTTTATTTGTTTTTTTGTTAACGTAACACTTTACTAACCCTATTCATCGAAGAATCACCCCAAAAGATAACTCCTTATTTTAAATAAGGATAAATAAGTCCGTAGTAGGACATAATAAGTGTTCGTTCTTTGCAATAATTCTTAATATTCTTTAGAGCAAAAATGCCAGCACTGACTTTCTTACAAACAGCATCTACATGTTCCTTCCACGCAAGATTACTGTCTATAACCAAAACTAAGAATTTGGTGCTTTTCACCTCTTTTATAACATCACTCCCAACATAATAGTGGGAGTCAACTGATTATCACTATGTTTTAAACTATTATAAAACAAAGATACAGTTTTGTCTGGATTTGTGAGCAAGTTACTTCCTGAAAAGTTCTGACTTGTTTTGTTGACACTTACAAAAGTTGTTTGCTCCAAAAAGAAAAAGGGATTCAGCCTGCACCATGACTGTTCTATCATCAGCATACTGCACAAAATGATGCTTAGTAATGATGACATATCCCTAATATAAAGAATGAACAAGACAGGTCCAAGTATAGATCCTTGAGGGACACCAAACTCAACCTGAACCTCTTTTGACAACATCTCTGCCACCTGGACTCTTTCAGTCGTACCACATATAAAGGATCTAATCCAAGAAAGTGGCAACCCTCTTATTCCAGATCTTTCTAATTTGCTAAATAAGGTTTGGAAATCCACACAGTCAAAAGCCTTTGACAAGTCCAGAAAGATATTCATAACTGTTTTATTATTTTCTAAACCATTTACAACAAAATCAACCAAATGGTGGACTTTCCACTCTGAAAATCATATCGTAATTTTGGGGAATAAATCAAATTTAGATAAAATGAAAACCAATCTAGTTAAAAAAAGTTTTTCAAAAATTTTCCTAAAAATTGACTGGTCACACTCATGATTTTCAGATCCCAACTACCCCAGTTCACTCTTATTCTAATTTAATATTAATTATCTTTAGATGTCCTTAAAGCAGAATCAATTCTTAACAGCATAACAAAATTACACCAAATTATGATGATATTTACATGTTTTATGTCCTTATCCTGCCTATCATCATCTAGGCCTGGGCCTAAGTCACGTGCTATCAATAGAGCCTAATTTGTCAATGACACAATCATGTCCAATGCAACATACACTAATGTATTCATCACTATTTTTATATTTAATTATTACACACACAGTCAGATTAAAATAGCAAATCAGAATTACTCTTTCTTCTAAATATCTGTCAAAATCTTAATTTTTCATTTCATTTCATTTCATTTATTATAGCCGTTGACAAAGTTACAATTTGTATGGCCAAGTCATTTTTTGGTTTTAAAATAAATAAAATTACAAATTACAACCACATACCAATAACATATTTAAAACAATCAAGATATAATAAACGTTAATAAATTAAACTTTACAAAATTTTCAAAACAAATATACAAACACAGAAACAAATTATATAAATGACCAAGCAGGAAATCACACCCAATCACAAAACAGAGAGTCAATGCAGAAACTCCTCCACAGAGTAAAAAGATCCAGACAACAAAAGTTGTCTAAGGCTGTTTTTAAAAGATGTATAATTTTGTAAACTTTTAATACTTTGGGGGAGCTTATTCATCAATTTAGCACCTGCTTGTGATGGAAGTTTACTGTACACATTTAACCTGTGCTGTCTAGCACGATAATTACAAGCTTGTCTGGTGCTGTAGTCATGTATGTCCATATTCTGGACATGATCACACTTAAATTTAAAATACAGCAACACTTCAAGTATGTATATACATGGAAGTGTAAGCACTCCAATCCTCCCAAAAGCATTTTTACAAGTTTCACATTTAAAGTTTTTCATTTAAATTGCTTACACTATGCTCTGATATTACAGTGTCGGTAACTTAAACAGCAGTTTACAAATTTGATTGAAAATTATTTAAACTAATATGGAAATTAGGATCTCCGATTACGATTCATCTGATTAAAAATAACTCGCACTTACAGTCACAAAGCATGAAACCTAACCTCAAAAATTGATCGCAGCAACCTGTGAGATCGTGGTTCGATTCAAACTTTGAAATATCGTTGTGGAATTGTTCCTTTATTAATTATGAATAAAAATATCTATACTCTGTTGCCATCTAATAGAGAATAAAAAACTACAAACAGTTTTCTAGAGTAGTATTGAGAGATCATTTGGTGTCAAAATCGAGTACCAGTAGTTTGTTATGTTGCCCGTTAAAGGAATAAATGGGGAGGGATGCTGGTGTAGTTTGCTACAGTTGGAATCTTCAACACGGTTGCGTAGATTACTTGTGCTCTAAGGTGCTCGCCAGTCTCCGTTAGTCTTAACTGGCTTATAGTTAAGCAAAAAAAATATTAAAAAATTTAATGTCTTCACTTGTTTTTAAAAATAAGCAATTTTTCTAATGATGGGTTCGGTCTTCAGTAATTTTAAAATGGAATAGTAGATTTCACCCATCTTGACTGACGCAAAGTTTCCCGAGGTACTAAAGTCAAAATAAAAACAATAATAATAAATGACTAAATTATTCCACAGTATAACATGTAAATATATTACTTTACAAAAATTAGCCTCTTTCTTTACTTCAGGTGACAGCGAGGCTACAAGCACTTGGTCCAGCGAAGGCACCGGCAATACTCGTCAGTCGTGCCTGCGAGTAACTCAGCTCCAACAAACACACATGGCGAGCTCAGACGCTCCGTTTACAACGTGGAGTAATCTTGTTAAACGTTCGAGCGAAGCCGGACTTAAGAATCAAAGTGCGAGTAATGAGAACGTATCCGCTTTGAGACATTCAAGCGTGAGCCTACCTAACCTGACAGCTAGAGTCTATTGGGCACGCAATCAGTTGAATATGTCGACGATGGAGAATAGAGCTAACGGTCTAGGTAAGTTGTTTCAAATTTCTATAGTTCCTAATAAAAATTGTCTTTTAGAGAACAAATTACGGTACAACTTTTGCAGGAAACTTTTTTATGAAGAATTCATGAATATAATATATTTTGTTGCAAGTTCATAAGAGACATTATTAACAAGGACAGACATTGAGAGACAGTAAACGTGCTAGATTAGATTGTCCTGGGGTGGACTCCTCCTTGAAGAAGGTTTCCTTGCACGTCAACCCACAGTTTATTGTGCCGTTCTTAGCTGGTAGGAAGCCTGTACCTCTTGAGAGGTCAAGGATTTTCTCCACCAAGTACGTGTCTTCTTCGTCCCCTGGTTGCTGGATTCCGAAGAGCTCTCTCCTTCTGTGCTCCAGCATCCCACAATCAAATATGATGTGTCATGCTGATTCTTGATCCTGTTTGCAAAACCGACAGCTTAGATCGCACTCTAAGACTCTCACTGTTACTATATGACTAAAACTATATGAACATGTGCTAAAAGTTCTAGGCCTATGTAAAAGATAGTTGTAATAATGAAATTATACTAAAAATTAGTCAACCACACAGCTGAACTTCACTGACTTCAGCGAATTTCAAAAACTAAGTTTAAATGTTTTAGGGTTTTAACCAAATATTTGGGAAATTGATCTATTTCCTCTGAATAGCTGCCTTTGTCTACAAAGTATACAGTAGAGCCCCGCTATAATCCAAACTAATTGGGACCGATTAGCGGGAATTCGGAATAGGCGGATTTCATGAATAATATCAACGTATTGACTTGTTAATGGGTAAATATTGTGCGGGGACATCTGCTAATGGCAGCACTATACAGCGTTGATAGGCTTGTGAACAGGTTCAGTGAAAGTCGGAAAGGAAATGCATTTCCTTCGATGACTCATAGCTCCGAAACATTACCTACCCCTCTCCCTCCCGCGTTTCAAACACATTTATGAATCACTGCACTGAGCACTAGTCTAGTCATATCTAGTTCAGTGTTTACTCTAGGGGAGTTTGATAAACTGTGTGCGCTTATTACAAATTTATCAATGCAAACAGACCGACTTGGAGGAAGCGAGGAATAGGGGAATGCTCAAACTGAAATCATATCACACACCGCAGCAAATGCTCTTGACCTCGCGTTACGCTATGTCAAACAACACGCTTCATCAACACCAAATGATGTTATAATCATACGGCGATGGCGGAACATTGCATCCTCAAGTCGATTTTTTTTTAGCAAGGAAGTATTTGCTAGGTATAACGAAGAGTACGGTTCTCTGAAAGGCATGACTCCTGGGCTGAGTTTAGTCTCTATAAATAAAATATATTACAAGTATCTCAAGTCTAGTAACCAAGGATAAATATCCTTGCAAAGACGAATACACTCTTGACTTGTCTGGTAGAGCTAGCCAGGACACAAAAAAGGAATTTTCACTAAAGGTGATCAATTTAATTAATTGAAAACTCTAATTAGTTAAATTGTAAGAAGTAGGTGGGCGAGCAGAGTGTGGTAGATCGTTGCAGTTTGTTGTTTATGGTTATATTATTGGTATATTTTTAGTACAATTTCAATATTTTAGCTTTCATTTAAGTCAGAACTCTAAGCAAATGTCTGAATAATTACTAATAACAAGATTAAAAAGCTTTCAATTATTGGTATTAGTAACCATACTAATTAAGACAATAATGCTTAATGAAAAGCCTTTACTTATATTTATCATAGATTTTTATTGAAGTTTGGCATTTAGCCTATTTAAATAATATTCCTGGAACAATCAAAACAAAATATTTGTTTTGTTTTTTCAGGAGGTTGTGTGAAACTCTACGACGTCCAGAACAATTCCAGCAGCTTAGCTTCAGACTCTAACAGTGGCACTAGCAGTCTAAGCAGTGGTGTAGGTCTTCACACAGCCCCACCTCAGCAGCGAACTCAAAACTTCAGCCTAGTCCGTCTCTTCATCAAACAACGCAGCGGCAGCAACTCCACGATGGACCAATCCGTCGCGAGCGACTGCAACTACACCTCGTCGGAAATAGATCCACGTAGAAACAGCCGATCGTTGAACGAATTCGAATGCCGGGAAACGTTGTGCGACAACCGTCGGCACAAGTTGAAAAAGACCAACTACAACAATCTGAACGGTGATGTGCGCAATAGAAACAACGATATTAAGACGATGACCGATGATACGGATTATATTAAAGATGAAGTGACGACGCAGTGTTTCGAGGACAGTTTGGTTCATACGAGGTCGCACGATTTGATTACGGAAGAAGAAGAAGACGTGTCGGATTCAGTGGAACGTTTGACCGAGAGTGGTTCTAAGAACGGTGAATCTGTGTCGGTGTGCAGCTGTGAGGCGAGTTTGTCCATGTCGAGAACAAGGTTTAGTGTGAATAATAATAACAGTTTGGAGCGAGAAGATATAAGGTAAGAGAATGTTCGTTAAAGTATTTAGTAAAGATAATTTATTTATTTATTACCATTCGGTGCATACAAACATGATACAAGAACCTATAGGAGGCATAAATACCCGTACATAGGTTCATCCTAATCAAACTAGAAAAATAAAAGTGAGGTATCACTCATCCAAAAACAATATACAAATTAATATTACGCATGAGAGTATGTTTAAAAAAAACTATACTAATAACATTATATACCAAAAATCAATAGACAAAACAGAAACATTAACTATATCACGAAAACAGTGCACATAATAAATTGCAGTTACACAATATCAATGATTCTGATTTGTTCTTTAACTTCCCCTTTTTAAACTTTTTACCAATAACTAGATCTTTAAATTTAATTAGCAATACATTGAAATACTTTTTAGCTTAATAGGTATAACTCTTTGAATAATAATATTGTGAGCAAGTATCTTGGCAAACTAATACTTCTAAAGCGTGTATTAAATGTATTTAGAACAAATCCCTTTTTAAGTTCACCATATCGGTACTTAATTGCATTTACAACACAAACTTGTCTGATATTGAATAGTTTAATCCAGGACTCTATAACAAGAGCTATACTATTTGCTCATTTACGGTGACCCAGTATCGATCGCCTATGACGTCACCATGCTGACACTAAACGAGCAGTAATATTTCAGTAATGTGCGCGCTGTCGTTAACTCGATGGAAAAGCTTCAGTAAAATAACACTTAGATATTCTTAATCTACATAAAGTACGGATTCTAACAGTATAAAAAACAGCTGGCATAATTACCTGGGGACAAGTGATTTACTATATTACCTTAAAATAACAATATGTGCATAAACGTAATAGATAAGGATGTAAATATTCCAGTATCAAACAACAGTACACCAGAAGTGGCGACGCGTCACCGCCTCGCGCTCATTTAAAAACGATTTCAAAATGATGTAATCATTTTATCACAAATCGGTGAATTGAAAAGTTTAGGTCAACTCATTGGCTACAACTTTCCCACTGGAAGTTTGTTTGTAACCCAAAAATAAAAAATTTCCTCGCTTAGTAACTTTTCCATGTCAGTCTGTGATAATTCTCAAATATTTTCAAGTATTAAAATTCGAAATACCTGTTAAAATAAAAGTTTTTTATACTGTTAGAATCCGTACTTTATGTATATTAAGAATATGTAAGTTTTATTTTCCTGAAGCTTTTCCGTCGAGTTACAACAGCGAGTAAACGACAGCGCGCACAAGGAGTCCCTGCTCTAATCTTCGCAGTTATCAGCACAGTGACGTCAGAGTGCCGAGATCAAAGAAACGGTTTAGCCCTTGTTATAGAGCCCTGGGTTTAATCAGAATCACTTTCGCAGATTCCCATTATCCTGAAAATAAGTTATGTAATCTGTCCAGGGGATCAAACGCAGCATCATGCAGACCACGCATACAGATGCTTTTCCAAGTTTAAAATAGTTATCTATGCTATATTCTAATGATGAAACAGTTGTACATCTATATGTATATACAGGGTGTCCCGTAAGTATTGACCAAAACTTCTCGAGGTTATACTATAGGTAAAAACAAACAATTTTCACCATATAATGTATAGTCCTATCTTGCTTAGTTTTCTGTCTATCTGTCTGTATGTGTTTTTTAGAAAAAAATTTCTATCTTAAAAATGGTTTGAGATATCAAGTTGAAACTTTTTACATTTAATGACCTTATTAGTCAATAAACCAGGTATCAAAATGCTTGTATTAAAAGGGGCTATTTTTTGTGTATCTTGCCTTTTTTTTGTAACATCACTCGTTTTAAAGTTATTAGGATTTGAACATTTTAAATGGCCACCATTTTGTTTCTGTAAATGATATTATTTTGAAACTTTTATCTAAGATGCACAATAATAAGGTCATTAAATGTAAAAAGTTTCAACTTGATATCTCAAACCACTTTTAAGATAGAATTTTTTTTCTAAAAAACACATACAGACAGACAGAAAACTAAGCAAGATAGGACTATACATTATATGGTGAAAATTGTTTGTTTTTACCTATAGTATAACCTCGTGAAGTTTTGGTCAATACTTACGGGGCACCCTGTATAAGAGGCTTTGTCCTGATTGAATGACTGACATAGAATCTACGTGGAGCAAAAACTACTTAAGATACAAATTCAAAAATTTAAAGGTGTACTGTTATGGGGTCGTAGACACACACTAAGTAAGGATTTTTCAAAAGTTGATATTCATTACCATAGCAACCAACTTAGCAAATTTCTAATCGGTTTATTATTTTTCATAACCAACAGTTTTTTTTTTAATTAGGGAAAATAAAGAAGGCTTTGTATTAAGTCAAACATCTGTTGTTATATATTATACTGTTTCCTTTAGTTGGTAGCACCAAAATTTGTTTGAAATGTTGATTATTCATTATTTAAGTATTAATGGTGAAATTACAACGCATGCTGCAATTCGTATTATTGTGGGGTTGGTCGTGTCCATTTCGATCTCTAACTTACATTAGCTATGTATAGGTCATCCACCCAACCATAATTTCCTTGAAAATATCAGACTATACAATAATCTGTTTGCATTGGCTTTAAAATTGGTCGCTGCTGAAGTTAGTGAGCAAAGCAAGGGGTAAAAACCCCTAGTTGAATATAAAGTAACCATTTTGGTAATTTAAATTACATTTTTTCTTAGATTGTAATCATTGTAAGGTTGTTTGTCATTACCGTAACCGTTTTCCCTTAAGTTCAACCATTTAAGAACAGCAGCCTTTTGAGTAGTAAAAACAAAGTGTTAACCTAGGTAAAAAGAATAAAGTATACGTATTATTAATAAATAATAATAAATGTATTTATTTCCTCAATCTGCTACAAATTAACAACAATCATTCTTTTTTTTATACACAATTACTCACAAAAGTCGCCAAAATACAAAAATAACTAAACAAGTGTCCAAGTTCAAACACTGTAATAAACTTGCCAAGACTGATGTCAACGTCACACTAAATACATAAAAACTAAATATATATATTATAAGATTTATACATACAAAAATAGGAGAATTATATACATACAAAAATAGGAGAAAAAACAAAAGAAATATAGTCTTACTTACATTGATCAGTCAAACAAAACAAAGAACAAAAAAATGTTGGTGTACACATGATTGTTAGAACTATAAACTACAAACTACTTAGCATTTTAAACTATATGTTTTATACAATCAGAAGGAAAAAATTGAGGGCCTCTAAGGCAGTTTGCCCATTTGAAGGTTCCTATTTCTTAATATTATTGTTTTTTAAGAAATGTTCAGATAGTGAAAGTAAATTACTACTAAATTTGAATTTTTTCGGCCACTTTAATAAACTTTTAAATCATATTATAATTTATTGAATTCAAACAATTATTTGTTAACTAAAATTTGGTGCTCCCAAAGTAAACAATTCCAAAGAACAATATATTTATAATTAAAAAATAAAATAAACTAAACATAATGAAATAACAATTGGTAACTCATGAAAGGACAAGGCTTGATAGGAAAATACAAAACAAAAGAAAAACATTAAAAAAAATGAAATTAAAAAAAAAACACATCTGTACTACTTTGGAATGTCAATTAAAGAATCAAGGTTCTCCAATGTGTAAACAGTCATTTTTTTAGCTTCTTCAAAAATAAGCTAATGCCATGTAATTGCTTGATTTCATTAGGTAATCTGTTGAATATTCTAGGTACCATAAAATTTATGGTTTTAGTATAAAAAGTGTTATTAGGTTTTGGTACTTGGAATTGATCCCTTGTTCTTAATTTTTGATTATACTCTACTGAATTTTTAGGGATATTACCACTTTTATACTCATTATACTCTTAATTTTAGAACTGTGGTTGTCGAATAAACTGTTAAAAAGACATGCAATGAAAATAAAACTTTATAGAAAATGTTATTTGTGATAACAAAGTTGAGTTGTTTCGGGTGTAGGCTATTAGATTAAACACTCCAAATGTGATTATCAGTGGGTATTTAATGTTTGGATTAAAATAAGACAGATTAGTTGAAGATAATGTTGTACTGGTAGGTCTGAGTTATGTAAACACTGATTTGTAGTTAGTTCTTACGGAAAACTGTTTTTGCCATGTTAGGAATTTGTGGTTGGGTAAGTTAAATTTGGACTTGTGTGTAAAGTAAGACCATTCTGCGTTGGCGATTTGGATGATTAAAACGTGTTCGTCTTAAAATATTGGGTTTATCTGATCCATCTACTTTTAGAATTTCATACCAAAAAGTACAAAAAGGAACTCTATTCACCGTCCATCATTTATTGTGTCACCATTTGGCATAGATGTACAATTTGCTTGCTGGCACCTAATCAGAAAGTCAACTAAAAAGAAAGATTTGTTCATCTCAATCAATCAATCTTTATTATCCCATTTAGATAGATGTTACATTTTTATAAGGCAGATCACAGTGATATTCATATTAATAATTCAACAAAACAGAAATGTTTTAATAGTTTAATAACGTACCTTTATTGAAAAAAGTCAATTTCTATTCCTGTTTTCTTTCTTTCCTTCACAGATGACCTGTTTCCATCTATTGACTTTCAGATCATTATCAAATCAAATATTACACTACTTCAGCTCATTAGAACTTTGTTAAAAAATAAACACATAGTACATTTAACACAAACACAAAACACAATCACGAAACATTTAAAAACTTGAAACATGGAATTAATGTCATGCATCGTTCACATACGTATAGATCGTGGACATGTCCTACACTCATGATCTATAAGTACGTGAACGATTCATGACATTAATCACTAAACCACTAATCATCTACAACTCTCTCGCAAAACGTTTCCTTTTTGCCTAAAAATAAAAAGTCTTGCTTTGAATATTTGTTGTCCATCACTTTTATTTTATAAAAAGCTTTGTAAAAATTTGTATCACAATTATAACATTTTACAATTTTTTTATGAAACAAAACATTACTTATTTATAGATATTTGTCATAGATTTGTCTAAAGGTTGAAATACTTTTTTATATAAATGTTATAGGCAAGTAGGTAAAGTTATAAAAATGTGAGACGCTGTCTATTTTTTCAGTTAAATATTATTTGTAGACCTAGTTTTTTTTGTGAAATTAGTTGTACCGCCTAGGTAGGTTGGAGGAGAAGTAGAAGGGGTTGAAACGCCCACTACGCAAGACACAATTTTAGTCTGTGCGAACTGTACATTGTTCCGTTCAAAAGGTTTTGAGTGAAATTGAAAACATAACCTTCGAGTGATTTTTGTGTTTCATTTATATAAAATTTTACATACTGTAAATCTTCACGCTTGTTTACGTAAACTCCTTTCATTGTTTGATCGCAGATCACCTATAGTACATCTGCGAAGAGGCACTCAGACGCAACTCTCTCAGTCCAGTTTAGCTTCGGGAACCTCTACAAGTAGTTCGTCCGACCCTACGGATGCGACACGTGTGCACCTCTCTCACGGTACAGCTGTACGTAACTCAGCGACACAATGTCCTCTGCATTGTATGGACAAGAGTATGCAGACATCAGCGTCGTTGGGGAACAATAAGACAGCCCGTGTAGTCAGCCCGTTGATACTGTCTGATAAGGTTAGTAGATCACTTATAAATATGTTGTTTGCACGTTTCTGTAGCTGAAATAAATTAAAACATTAATTTACAACTGACGGTTTTGGTTGAATTATTTTTATTATTCGATATCGAGAAAAAATAAGAAGTTAACCTTCTTTCAATTTACTATTGCTGCTAAGTTTATGAAAGATATTACAAATGAAGGGCTGATAAGCCAAGGGGTATAAGTGTAGTGTTAGTTTTGAGAAAACTCAGTTTAAAGTTAAACGGTTATAATCAAATCCAGGTAAAACTATGATCATCAAAACTAGTATATGTTCAATTGCTAGGTTCTAGACCAACATAATAACAAAGTTAATTTGATTTTCACTGTCTCATTCTTTGTTATCAGCCAATATTTGTTAAAAGTTCACTGCTAAGGACGCACATGTGAGCTTGACACTGAACACTACGAGAAGCGGCCGATGTATAGTGCATTGTACGCTAACCCCCATATTGGAAGTATTTTCAAAACACAGTGCATTGCGTGCTTCACATGCCATCCCCCATAATACACAATACACAGGCTTCGCACCCCAATTTTAAGCCTATGTGCTATGGACGCTCATGTGTGTCCGCTTTAAAATATTAGTGATTATTACGTAGAAAGGTTAAAAAATACAGTAATTTCTGCTCATTTAGGCTATAAATATAAAAAAATAAAAGGTCAGTTCCTAGCACAGGAAATACGAAATTTGTGTAGCAGTGAACGTGTTAACAGGAATTAGAAGCTATGTAATAAAGCATAAGTTACAAGTAAATTACCAATATTAAGTAAAGCGGCTTGCATCACATGTATCCCTTGGCTTCTAAGCTAAACAGTTCTTCTATGAAGTAGTTTTTTCGCCACTAGATCTCAACACATGATAGACTTACAGTTACATTCCTTGGCCACAAACATTTTAAAGTGTTGAAGAGCCAGTTTCTGCACTTAACTCCATTATTCAAAAAATGTCACTTGTACCCCTTGGCTTCTCAGCTCTTCAAATATAATCTATCTTATAGATATGTTCTTTAACAGTTGATTATTGATTAATAAACCTTTACACTACATATGCAACTTATTAATTTTTATATAATTATATTTAATTTTAGTTAAGTAATTAACTGCCATTATTTATTTTACTAAAACCCCAAGGTTGCATACAACTCAATCTCTACTATGCTAAGTTATTTCTCATCAGTGTCAAGTAATTTAAATAAAATATTGTGATAAGCTTCTGTTTATCTTCTTTTCATTCTAATGTAACATTTTAAGTTTTATAAGAAGACTAGGGGAAACCCCTACGTGCTCCGCACGCCAACCCCGTTGGAACCTTCTATACACATAATCATGTTATGTTTTCTTTACAATAAAGGTATAGGATTAATAATAACCCCAAAGCTAAGATGGTAAATAATGTTAAACGTTCAAATCAAATTATTTCGTATATTTTATAACAGCAGTTATAATAAAGGTTAAAAGAACCAGCAAGACTCAGGTCTACACTTTAATAAAAACCTAACCTAAAAGTTAGAAATAGAAATAATTGCTTCAAAGTTTGAAATCAGCTGTTAATGGAACTATTAGAGCCAATAACTTTTTATCTGTTATTTTATTCAATTGCTTGCTATGGTAATTAATGTAAATACATGTGTTGGTCCATCAGTCTAGGCCTACCCTAAGAATTTGTTTCGACTAAATTTACAAATATTGAAATAAAAAATATTTTTATCAAAATGAATTATTATAGCATATGTTACTCAGGGATAGTGTAGCTTTTTATTAGTAAAACAATTTTTTCTATCGGTTCATTAGTTCCAGAGATTACCCCCTAAATACAAACAGATTTTACCTCTTTATAATATTAGTATAGTATAGACTAAAAATAAAACTCGAGATTTTAAAAACGTGTTGAGAAATTTATGACTGAATCAAGAAAGTTCAACCGAGAAATGAGTTTTATTCTTGACAACGAGATATAGACGATATTGAGTTATTTTTTGTTACTGCTCGAGAGTTTCTAGATCTTGCACACCCCTACACAACTTATAAGTCACTTTTGTTGCACTTTTTCAATGCACTGTTATAACAAACAATTGTCCTGTTTCAAATCCACGCCAACACTAACGAAGCGATGCTATCTAAGCGTACTTTCTTCTGATTGGCTGTTGTCCTCGCTTGTCTCCTTTTCACCAGCATGTATTCTGATTTTAACAAATAGCTTTACTTAGCGTAATATAATGATTGCAGTTGAACAATTTATGTAATTCGGTTGATGTTTTGTATTCAAAATGATCCTAGACATTCACTTTACTAATTTAAGCTTACTTTTGCTTACCTTAATTTAAGCACGCCTTTGATTAACTTTTCATATGTACAATGTTTCGTTATAGACTCCTTCAGGCAAGAAACCCGTGTACGTACTATACCCCAACTACACACTCCCTGACTTGGACTTCTTGCGGGATCATCAGCTGGACTTGGAGCAGGTGTTTCTGACGCCGATGAAGTTTTCCCCCGGCTGGACACCGCCTACTACTCCCACTCAGCCTTCGCCTGTGAAAACCAAACTTAAACCTCGGCCGTTCTCGTGTTTTGATATCGACGAGCTTAAGAAGAAAGGTAACCTATCTCTGTCTGTAATGTATATGTTATAAAGAGCAAAAAGTCTGTGTGAAACTATTTTACTCAAAAACGACTTCTCCGATTTTGATAGAAATTTTGCTGATGTGGTAAGCATTATTGTCTGGATGATGTAGGGAATGTTTCTTTGTGCTTTTATGAAGAGGTAGTAAGTAGTGATTAAAAAAAACATGACATTTTCAAAACAATTATTGTTTGAGAGCCCGTAAAGAAATAATATTTAAAATACTGGTGACTATGTTTAAAAACATTTTACGTGTAAAACAAAATATAGAATAGGTTGAACCGTAAAGCAAATATATCTATGTGGAACATATACAACCTTAGCCTACGAGTTAAAGGTTCATACGAATAGCCCAGACCAGGCCCTTATTACGTTACTTAGTTCAATCCCTTAACCAAAGCGATTAGATTAATTTTTCTCTATTTTTTAAGCTGCTTGTTTTTTAATTGTATTTTGTGATTTTGTGTGTATTGTTCTAATGTGTAATTTGTGTATATGACCTGTTTTTAACCCCCGACACAAACAGAGGGGTGTTATAAATTCAACGTATATATCTGTCTGTGGCATCATAGCTCTCAAACAGATGAACCAATTTTTTTTTTTTTTGGAGTTGAATTGATTAAGAGTTTTCTTAGCTATTGCTCAAGAAAATCTAGTCAGCCATTCAAGGTTTAAAAAAAATGTATATACAAATACTATTAATCAAGTAAACCAATATTGAATACATAATACAGAATATCTGATGTTGCTCGTTCTGCCTGCCTCTTTCCTTTTTATTACAAAATATCTTTATTCTTTAAGTTGATAACCACCCAGGTTTTTCGCCTTAAAATAAAAATATATATATATATTCTTTAAAACACATGCAAAGTACAATCAAAATCAATAATATTTATTTATATAAAATACATAGCCGTGTAATTTACAGAAACTGGGGCCAATAACAAGTCCAATTCAATTTAATTCTAAAACATTTTTTACAACGCACTAGGCGGGAAGTTTTAACCTAATTTGTCAAAAACTAATTGTCATAGCACATCTCAGTTTAGACGGAAATAAATACTCAAGAATCTGGCTAGCCTAATACATGTGTTTAGAGTTAATGAAACAAACAAATTAATTTTAAAAAGGTGCCTGCAAAGATGATTTAATTACCTTAATTTGTCTTTATTAATGTTATTAATATTATGTGTCTGTGTGTCTGAGGCCCATCGTAACATCATCAATGGGGTGCCTTTCATTGCATATGCTGGGTAGACTGTAATAACCAAAACAGTAATCAGAACAAGCTTTGAAACTTTCACGACAAGTTCAGCGGCTACAAAAAGCGTGTTTCATTTCTCATTGACTGAGTATTATTATTGTTGCTTAATACGTTACGTATTAAACAATATATTTGTTTTTTCTACAAATAAATTAGAAAAAAGTATTACTAAAAGTTGGGTGGTAAATAACAACAATGACTTCTTGGAAAACAGTTTGAATATTTCCCAAAGGGAAATTCTAGTTCATGGTAAATGAAAACTAGTTTGGAGCAAACTAAGCACTAGCAACCAAAAGCTAGGTTTCTGGAATGGCATACTTGTTTGAAACCTGTTATAAAAGGCTGTAGGCTCTATGTTGTGGGATACAGACTGTTGTCTTCCAATTCGTTTGCTGATGACATCATCACAGATGATACCAATTTTTTGAACCTCTGACTTAAAAAAAGGGGGTGTTATAAGTTTTGGGACATTGTAGGTCAAAAAAAGCTTGAACCGATATTAATTTAGTTTTTTTTTAAGGTAACTTGATGTGTTTCTACCTATGATTCAAGTAAATCTGTTCAGCTTATCGAGGGTTGTAAACATTTTTTATTTTTCGGTTATTAGGAAGAAGAGTAGTGCTGCCAACTTAAGCACTATTATTATTAAAACCTTTGCTTTTATACAACTTCCTTTTATTAAATGAATATTGTGTTTACAGGTTTTGGACATGTTAAGGATTGGGAAAGTTTAACCTTCCTTTTGCCCCGTGAGTATTGCCAACTGTTGGCAGACGTACCGGAGATAAGACAACACTCTGAAGGCAAGTGCGACAGTTTGAAACCATTGTTCTGTGTGTCCCCTCCAATGGCCAAGACTAAGCCTTGTGAGTTCTCACCTTTCCCTGATGGTAAGGCTTGTTTTATAATTCAATTTAAATTTTTTAAATACAGTAAAACCCCGGTTAACCGAACTCGGGTCAACTGAAACCTGGGTTATCTGAAACGAATCTGAAAATTGGAAATCCAAAAGTAATAGCCCTATTTATTGTATGTGTAATATTTAATTTTTGTTTAAAATCAAAATTAGAACCTTTTTCTACAACATAAACATCTATTAGAAGTAGCGGCTTCAAAAAAAAATGTGTCATTGTCAAACTTTGAATTCAGTTTTATCAGAACTCAAAAATGTTAGAAGTCCCTCTTTCCTTTATGTCAGGCCGCCTATTTTCTCCCTCCTCAGAATCAAACCACGAATGAATCAAACCACTGAACTGTATTCTTTTCACACGTTTATTTAGCGAGTCAACGCCGGCTGACGTCCTTCTAATGAAAAGTTGGTGTGACATTACTGCTTGTACGTTTGGAGGGATGCAAGAAACAAACAAAAATTACTGAGTTTTTTTAATGCGTAATTCATATGCTGCAAGCTATTAAATACAGTATACTGTATATTGATGTACCGTAATCCTAAAAATGTAATTTTACCCTAATTAAAGAACAAAGAGTAGCCTACAAAGAGATTTTTGAATTCATTTGACCTTCAAAAAAACCTTTCAAAACTGTAGTGTTAGATGTTAATGGCTTGACCGAAAAAATTGTTATTAGAAACGACTTTCCCCTTTAGTTCATTTAACTAGGGTTTTACTAAATTTATATTTATTGTATTTCCTTAGACTGTTTAGAATGATACTACAAACACCTTGATTACCTATAGTCCGGCCTGTGAACATCACATTTTTTTAAAACTGAAAATTTTCAAACGTAAAGAATGTTTAGGATGAAGAATCTGTAGTTGGACAAAACAATTTGACACTTAACTAATTTGTTTGGAAACGGTGGAAACAGAACATGATTACTACATACACTTACACGAAAATTATTGTACGACTTCAGTAATTTACTACTTTTTGTAACTAGTCGAAAAGAATTGTATGTTTAAAAGAATTGACTACTTCAACTACCAGTAGTTGATGTTGCATATTACTATATGATACTGGTTCAGAATGTGCAGTTTCTGTGCATTAAACTACCTTTCATTAGTCTATTTGGTAGGAAGTACGACAAAGAGTACTGCGTGTTACTTATACAAGATCCATTTTCCAGCCCGTACAACAGTGAATATATCATCTTCATCAAGTACAGGAACCCAACCTTCGTCCGGATACCGAGGTTCGTCTACGTTATTAACAGATTCAGGACCCAATCCGAGTCCACAGCCTACGGGAACTAATCCTTTGTTCGTCTACAGATACGACAGTCTGAGCTCAGAGTCTGGCATGACGGGTGAGTTTAATCAGAACACGTTAACGTAGCATTGTAACACATTTTACTTG
>JAGFPH010001097.1:292254-308506 GCA_018207615.1 Philaenus spumarius | reverse complement strand
CCTGAGAGAAGGCCATGCATGGCCTTCTGCCAGTTCCAGGGTTAATCTAGGCTTAAGGTTAACCTTTTGCGCTCCACTGTCAGACTCATTCCGACATACGTTTTAATATGACTTCTAAACAAGTTCTAAACAAGTGTAGAATCTGTGGTTTTCGGTCTAATGAGACTACAATATTGTTAAAACAGTCTAGAAACTAGTTACAGATTATATTGGCTGTGGAATATATTTTACATCTCTCTGAAGTGTCTGAAGTTGAGCAGCTGTTTGCCAGCCATGATCATAGCATCGTCTGTTATCTTGGCTCTTGTAACTTTTGTTTATACTTTTCAAGTGGTATTTATTTTTATTTTATGTTAATATTTTGCGTTTTGTAAAGCTCTTTTGTGTAAATTTTGTTTATGTAAATAATGTAACAATCTTGTTTTTGTTTTATTTTGGGTTGAGAAATGGCAACTTTTTAAACTATATGTACCATTATTTCACAAAAATGTTATTGTTAAAATACATTTCTGAATAAATATAAATACAATTGACATATTTAAACAGACATATTTACTGTGAAAAGTATTTTCCAAGCTCTAATCATTTTTATTACTATTTTTAAATCCATAAAAAAAACATATTTTTTTACTTGTTTGACCTAATATATTCAAAATAGGCCTACTCAATAAAAAAACGTTTAACCTCAAGACTATTTTTTAAATTATTTATTATAGTCACATTTAGTGTAATAAAGTATTTTAAAAGCTCTAAACTCTATTATTCTTGCTTTTAATTTCATTACAAAAAAAATAATCAATTGATTTTTCTGACCGATTACATTTAAAATAGGCGCCTACTCAATGAAACATTTTTTTTAAACTTTTAACATTTTTTTTCCTTATTCTCTGGTTTATTCCGAACAAAATGATATATGATAATTTATGTTTACTATTTATAGTAATATTTTGGTGAATTTACAAAAATACTTCTTCAGTCATATGTTAATTGGATCTGGTGGAGCTGTCAAGTGTCAAATAAATAGAGTGCAAAAGGTTAAGATCATAAGGGATGATTGGAACCGATGGGATGATTGAAATCTATAACAATAATTTCAACTTAAATAAAATAGGTGTTTAAAATAATTTTTCTGAGTGGTTAGTAAATTGAAGAGTGGTTAGATCTATTAATTTATAATTAGGAGTTTTTAAATTTTGGAAATCATGTCTGAAGGTCTGATGTGAAGTAGGCTAATAGCGTTAAGTTAACTCAGCACAATAATTATCTGGATGTGTGTTTCTTATTTGCAATGTACGTGCTATTATGAATTTGTAGCTTAGATATGGTGACAACTTATTTCTGTCTTGCTTTACTTTAGTTTATATACTTGTTCTGAAATAGTTTCTTCCAAACAATAAGAAACAAATAAAAATAACACTATTCTCACTCACATAGTTTAATTATCAAACACGTTTCAATGACAAAGTCGTCATCCTCAGTGATACGTGAGCTACAACTGACAGATTATAACTTATAAATATATATATTATCTGTCAGTTGTAGCTCATGTATCACTGAGGATGACGACTTTGTCGTTGAAACGCGTTTGATAATTAAACTTATGTGAGTGAGAATAGTTTTATTTTTATTTTAAAAATATAAATTCCTTCTCACCCGTCGAGCTCAAGGTGTATTTTATAATAAGAAACGATACGGAATGAATTGGATTTTTCAGGAATCAACTGCTGTCATTAAAAGATAGGTACTGAGACTCTATAATTTAAAATACGTTCTCCTTCCTCCCTCGTGCCTTCTTTTCTCTTCTTCTTCCTCAGCCTTTTCCATCGTCTTTCCTCTTTCAATTTTTTGTTAAGCCTGTATGATTTTACAACATGATGAATGATTATTATTGCTAATGTTTGGAATGGAATATGAATATAATAGGCTATCTGTGTTTTTTTAATTTTTTGTTGTGAATGGTATTAGGGACTGATGACCTATGAAATGATCCCTGATATGATGTACCAACTGCTTCTGATATAAAACAAATTTTTGTATCATTACAAGTTTAATGGACTCTACAGGGGTCAGTCTGATAATATCACTAAAGCAGCTAATCATATGAGCGAGATAAGAACGACTAATACAATTCAGTTAGTTTAGCCCTTGCTGGGGAAGTGTATAAAGATAACATTAATACAACTTAAAAACTAAAAAAGATTGTTAATTATTGTGTTTTGAATGTTCTCATTATACCAGGTGTTAGTGTCAGACTCTTGTGATGGTTCGGATGAAGGTTTAGGCGGAGAGAGCTGGCCAAGACCTCCTACGCCTCCAGGATCTCACGCGCTCAGACTCCAACAGCTGTTGGAGATGAGCGGGGAACAATGGGATCCCAGAGACATGGACAATCTTAGAGCACAGGTAGGCTAACCCATCTGTGTGCATATGTTATCTGTACGTAGGTTTATGAAATGTTTAACAATTATTATTATTATATCAATTGTTGTTGTTCAGCCTTAGAACTACATATCATAGATGCCTCTATTAGTCAATTTTAGTCTTTTGTAATCGATTATATTTTTATTTGATGGACATATGTTTCACTGTCATAGGCAGCATTTCAGGTCCATGCACATAATGGTAAACAATAGTGAATTTAAAATAACTCGTAACGCACATTTAGTACATTGATGAACGAGTCACACAAATAATATCTAAATTAATACAATTTTCCATTGTTTAAGCACATTATAATATCTTCATGACATCGCCTAGAAGATTAATTTAAAATGGAGATTCCATTTTATAGCTCATGAATTAGTAAATTTAAAGTATTCTTAATACAATTATGTTACCTAATCCAGATTTAATTTAGGTACAGTATGTCTTACCTTTGGTTTGTATCACCATGAAACAATGTCTTTCTTTTTATTGTTATTATAATTTAATATTGGTAAAAAGGTGTTTTATTATAATTAATAATTGTCCAGGTGAGTCGTTTCCTTTGCCAAAACGGTCGTAAATGCGTGAGTTTTGCCGACAATGAGCGTGACCATTCTGGAATGACGCCACCAAATTCTCCCCAATCGTCGCTCGCACAAAAAGCCTACCAGGTATGCTTATGTTTATTAGTATGTCTGTGTCGACGTAAAGTTAAAATTTTTGTAGGATATAATAAAAACAACTAACTTAATTTTTGTACTGTAATGAATTTTAAAAAAAGAACAGAATACCAAAAATCCGGCCTTCATGGTACATTCTGCTGTATCCAAAATCCAGGAACTAATATTTCTGGAGTAGTTTAATCAGTTATAATTATTATTATTAGCTAGACGAAATTTTTTTAAAGATGCGGTTTTTTGCATATGGTAGGGTACATTAAAGGCTACAAATAAGCCAAATTTTATCAAAATCGTTAGAGCGTTTTTTTTTATAAAAAAATAATAACTGATTTTTGGGGGTTTTTGCAAAAAAGGGGGTTGTTTTTCAAAAATTTTCAAAACCGTTTTTCGTGCATCTATATAATCCTACTTGACATGTCTGGTGCAAATTTGTTTGAAATCGATCAGATAGTTTTCGCCATTTCGCCAAGAAACCCCCAAAAATCAATTATTATTATTATTATTAGCTAAACGAGAATTTTTAGAAAGATGCGGTTTTTTGAATATGGTAGGGCACATTAAAGGCTACAAATAAGCTAAATTTTATCAAAATCGTTAGAGCCGTTTTTTTATAAAAAAATAATAACTGATTTTTTTGAGGTTTTTTGGCTAAAAAGGGGGTTGTTTTTCAAAAATTTTCAAAACCCTTTTTCGTGCATCTATACAGGCCTAATTGAAATGTCTGGTGCAAATTTGGTTGAAATCGATCGAATAGTTTTCTCTCTAGCTTTGTATACATACAGACATACATACAGACATACAGACAGACATTTTGTAAAAACTACATTTTTGGATTCAGGGGGTCCCAAAACGGATATTTCCACAAAAATCTCAACATCGATTTTTTTTGGGATCACTATACTTTCTCTATACTATAGTATAGTGAGAAAGTAAAATGTGTGTCTATGTTATATCATTTCCGAACCTATGTTAAGGCTGTATGATTTTGTTTTCTTTATTTTCACTAGTAGAACACGTCCTGAAAGTTTTTCCATTTCTTCCTGAATCGCCCTGTATAAAATGTAATTTTATTCATCGTGATGAATTTTTCATTTAAACGTTTGCAGGTGTGGCATAAGTACTAAATATGTTGGTTAGTATGTCTTTTCTTAAGTTCAGTAAAATACATGTACAGTGTGCGGCAGAAAGAACTCTCCTATTTGGGGAGCTAATAAAAACAAAACCAAGTAAGATAGGATATTTTTATTTTCATTAACAAAGAGTACACATAATGCCGTTTAAGAATCTGCAATATTAATGTGTTTTAAACAAGTCTTCACTAAAAAGGCTGCCTCCATTGTTTACGTATCGTCGGAGTAGGGGGCGTGTCCTGGTACAGCTGCATACGTGACGTTTTCAGTGTATGCAATGGCTTGGTCTGGTGAACATCGTGCTTTTGTCGTGGAGCAGTTTACTCAAAATGGCGGATCGCCAATAACTTGTAATATATGTGAGTTTCAGGGATTTAAATCATTTAAATAAGGGTATAACGTAAAGGGGGTCACAATGTAAATTTTGGACATTTAGCCTATCTTAAAGGACTTAGTATTTTCATAAAAAATAATAAACATAGAAATTCAAAGGGAAAATGCAGACGTTTCTAATAAATAACATAAAATAAAAGTCTTACTTAATATCTTATTTCAATTTTGAGTTCAATCTTATTTAATTTATTCAATTGTATTTCAAAATGATCAAAATACAAAACATCGAACAGTGTTAAAGTAAATTGAAGAAGTGATTCACTAAATTTCTAGCCCATAGTTATGAACATTGAAAAGATAGTTGTAGACATTCAAAGAACAGATTTTGATATATTATGTTGGTAGTATGCATGATTGCATCTGTGATGCTGTGACAAACAAGGACAGAATTTTGGTCTGAGATGTTGGTACTAATCATGAGTCGACGTAGGGAGAAATATTTGCGGTCCCCTGGCTTTATCACGCGATATGACGTCACATACAGGAAAAGGACGCCCAATAAGTAAAAGCTTTGTGCTTAATCGTGCAGTAGACTTGGTAGAGTGAGGACCTGTTTGCAGGTGGTCTTGTGAAAGGTATTCACAATGTGGTGTTTAGCGGTAATTGAGGTCTAATTACCGTTAAACAATGTATTAACAAGAGTAGAGACAGTGCAGTGCACTTATTCGTAAGACGGCGTAAATTTGTGCGTAATGTGGTACGAGAAAATTAACTTTGAAAATTTTGAATAATGGCGTCGGTATAGTTTGAATATGTTTCGCATAAAAAACTTTTCAACGAGTGTCTAAGTGAATCAAATACGACGAGGCTAGAGTGCTACGAACTAAAAATATAATGGGGTTGTTTTAAATTCATTTCAAAGATTTTGTAAGTTTTTCCTTTTTTAATAATTTAAAAGTGCACTATAAAAATAAAGAATACGTAAGTAATAATTTTAAGCTTAACTAACTCTGCATTTGCATATTTTAATAATATAAGTTGCCATAGATTTAGAATGAAATGATTAATAATTAGTATGTATGCTTGAATGTCTGAGTTTGATAAGCGTGGTTATGATTTGCCAATATATCTTTTTGGTTTATTTGTGTGTTCTAAAAAACTGAAATGAGGCATTAAAAGATTAATGCCAACTACTATGCTTTCTTAATTTGAGTCCTTTCCTTCCCAGAAGTACTTTATGGTAAATCGAACCTTGTAAATTAGAAAATTAATTTCAGTATAGTTTATAAGTGATACAAAATGGCGACGATTGAGAGTGTGAACAGTACGTTTAGCGGTGTGAACTCTGTGTGTAGAAACATAGATGTCTTGCTTCTAAGATGATCTGTCCTGTAACTATCAACTGTACGCACAGATGTAATAGATTAATGCGTAACAGAGATTTAGTAGTCAACTGTGATAAACACAGATCTGACTACAACATAACCTGTTTTCAATTTTGGGGTTATGTTTGATTGTTTTTGTTATGATTAAGGGAGTAATGTGTTGTAATATTTTGAATTGATAATTAATAAATAAAGTAAAGTATATGGATTGAAGGTAGGATATTACAAATAATTGTTACACAGTAGAGGTTATTTTTTTTTATTAAAATTAACTTGAAAAAAACTTGTCAAAATTTATTTTTTATTTTTTTTTATTTTTCATTAATAAATTTGTTTGTAAACGGCTTGTGTAGGCACAGCACGTTACAAACTACTCAACGAGCCTTCCGCGTTCTGTTCGCTCTTGGTCGACAGACACACTGTTCCCAATAAGAAAACCATTTATTCGTGGGTTTTGAATTTTCGTGAGACTGGTTCTGCATTGAAACAGAAGCCCCTAGGTCGACAACAGACTGCTACAGGCCCAGAAAATGTTGCTGCAATTAGAGTTTTTTTTCAACAATCTCCTTGACGTTTCGCAAGAAAGCATGCGATGGCCTTGCGATTATCTGAGCGAAGTACGAGTGAAGGTTTACGAACATGTCCTCAAACTTTAGAAGGCCTCAAGAACACGATAACTGGAGAAGTTGAAGCAATCACGCTCGACATCACTCGTAAGGTAATGAACAACTACAGAGAATGACTCGACCAAAGCATCAACAATGGACACAGCTATTTACACATTAATATTGCACATTGTTAAACAGCATTGTGTGTACTCTTTGTTAAAAGTCAAATACAGTAAAATACATGAATAAAGTTCAACCAAGAGTTGATGTTTTTAGAAACAGGTACAGAACTCTTACGTTTAATGTCTTTTTATGGTGTTATTGTCTCAACAAATGTTGATAGCAATTTAATATTGTTTCAGTGTAAACTACAACCTGCACTTAGTGAAACAACAATCAGAGAAGATCTTGAGTCTAGCTATGTGTTGGAAAGGTTACGTGCTGCTGATAGATCTGCTAAGCTAGGTAAAACTCTCTTTTATTCACTAAGTTTAGTCAGTATGTTGGTTGATTCATAGGTGTATGCAGAGCCGGATCTAGAGGGGGACATAAGCCCCCGGCGGCAAATTTTGGAGGCAACAAAATTTGAAGAAAGCAAATTTTCTCGCAAAAAACTCGTGGAGAAAGAGCGTCGGTCGCTGCCGCCGTTCTCCCGACCATACGCGATGTATAACGTATTATCTATGAGTACTGAAATGGCGGCAACCATCTGAAGACTTAAGTATTTAGATGGTGTCATTCCGGCTAGTATCCTATACATGTATTCTTTTCCGGCTCCTATAATGTATACTTCGCCGCTGCCGACTTGACTATACGCGATGTAGGATGTACAACTTAGTCTAATTGAGTATTACTGAAAGGAGGCAGCCATCAGAAGACTTAAGGTTTTAGATGGTGTCATTCCGGCTCGGGCCAACACTCACTACAGTCGGGAGCGCGAAATAAGGCGGGTGAGAATTTTTTCGCTGTTGCCAGATATGGGACTGTCGAAGCGAGGAGCGGTTGAGAATCGCTTGCTCTGCGGCACGATCTGGCAACACTGGATGGTTAGTGTTGCCAGATCGTGCCGCAGGGCAAGCGATTCTCGACGGTTCCTCGCTTCGCCAGTCCCATATCTGGCAACAGCGCAAAAATTCTCACCCACCTTATTTCGTGCTCCCGACTGTAGTGGCAAAACTGCACTATAGTCTGATTAAAAAACATCGATGTACAATAATAATTTACATCGATGGATTAAAATAACTTCAAACCTGGTGGAACGGCTGCGGCTGCAGCACAAACCCAACTTCAAATCGTTGATACATTAACAAAATTAGGAATAAAATGTTGCAACAAATGCAGTCGGATTCAGGGACTAAATACTTCATAAAAATTTACTTTTTCATGGATTTGTGATAGTAAGTTTTGATGCTGCCATGTTGTATTTGTTAAAAAAACCGGCATTTTTCTATTATTTATCCTTAAAACCCCTGTTTTTCATCAAATACAACTTGACAGTGTCAAAACGTACCATCACTAGTCAATGAAAAACTACACTTTTTTGTATTATTAATCCTTGAATCCGACTGTATTTTATTCCAAAATTTTATTCCTCGTTTTGTTAATGTAGCATCGTTGTGAAGTTGTGTTGTACTGCCACCGCTAGGTTTGAAGTTATTTTAATCAGACTATAAGAACAAAACTAAGCTTTAATATATTCAATTAAGACTTTCAAACCTTAGCATCATCCCAGTAGAACACAAACGTGCTTCTCAGATTAATTATGATGGAGTAATACAAGTCTTTGCCTCAAAAAAAGTCGCAAAGGAAATGAAAATATGTAAATGTAAGTTGGTATCAAGTTTCATAATTTACTAATGAATCAGTTTTGAAACATTTTGATGTTTATTTTAGCTTGCCTATTATCCTCTACCATCCAATATTATAGATGAACTTAAAAATCCTATATATGTACTATTTTTATCATATGTGTTGTATAGTAATGGTTGGGATGGGTAGCGAGAGGGGAAAACATTGCGGGGGGGGGAATTCAAGCTTGTCCCTCCTCAAAAAAGCTCTAGATCCAGCTCAGGGTGTATGTATTAAAATGTTTTAGTGGTCGAATGTAGAACTTATTATTATTATTTCATTAATAGTAATAGTGCTTCAGCACCTCGATATGGCCATACATTTGACCACTAAATTTGAGCTTTCTCAGTAATTTATGATTCAATTATTAAAAACGATATATCTTTGGATTTGTTTTAAATAAGTATAAATATGACTACATTTATTTTGTAAAATTTAAAGTTTTCTAGATATTACATTTAGCATTGAAAATTTACTTAAGCGGATTGTTGTTGGAAAACTATTTTTTAAGTAAAATGTACCCTATTTAAATTTAAATAAGTTTTTTTAAGTCAAATGTACACTATTTAAATTTAAATATTCATACTCAGTTTCATGATTACATCTAAAAATCACAATCAGATCGAGATAGAACACTTGTTATATTGTATTATTCGCTTCTTTTTAGCTGACAACATCGTAAAGTCAAAGCTGGACACTCTGTATATATATAAACTCATGAGTTGACTTTGGTTTTGGGTGTCTCGGAAATGAAAAAATACGTCAAAATTTTCTGGAAGTCTTATCGTGGTATCTACTTTAACAGGTGCATTATATAATATGCATCATTATAGGTAATTAACAAGATAGTACAATACAAATAATTCAACAACCGTAATACACAACAGAAGAAATCTAATACGAAAGCTCGACTTACTATTACTTGAAACTCTCTGTCTAAATTTGATCCAACATAGAGTATAACGAGTACTACCTAATTTTGTCTACAGATTTGGTGAACACTGTGGATGAAGCTGTGGATAAGCTCCTCACTTCAGAGATGGAGACGTCTGAGAATATTGCCAAGTTGGCCCTGAGTACTTTGTGTCCTGCGTTGTATGCCGTACTCAGCGACGGGTTGAAGACATCGTTGGAAACACCGTTTGGCGACATCAACAACTCTGTGTGGCAAGTGGTGGAAGCTTCGGCACAACAAGGTAACAGAACAAATTTATAGGTAATCTATGCTTAATAGACCCTCTTATGTAGGCACACATTGCAATGATTTACTGGATAGCGGCCTGTGTGTACGAAATTAGTAGAATTTGTTTGCACCTCGGCCTCCAACCCCGGCTTTTCGCGCTGCTTCTGTCCGTTTGTGAGTTTACGCCTCGACCTTGCGTCTTCGGATTATGGATTGCTTTGCTCTTAACCCTGCAAGCGCTAAAGTCGCATTTGTGATCATTATAAATCAGTTATAGTGCTAAAGTCGCATTTGCAATCATTATAAATCAGTCTATAGTGCTAAAGTCACATTTGCGACTTTTCTACAGAGGTTTTATAAAACGGGCTTCAAGTCATAATTTTTCAGTCAATCTGAGAGTTTCTTATGTGATTTTGTCAGAAATCGATTACTACAGTATAGTATAAAGTTTAAAATCGATACTTTAAAAAATGTAATCTTGGTAGCATTGTAAAGTCAGCTGTTTTAGTGCACACATCTGTATCTGTGCTAGACGCTAGATGTTTTTGTTTCTTGTAATGAACCACAATAATTTGTTTGGAAGAATAGAGTGTTAAAGTTTTACATTTTTTTGTTCAGCATTAAATTGTGCAACTTTTGTATATCTTTTAATTTATAAAGTGACATTTTGAAATTATTTTTTGTGGGTGGATATCTGAACAATAAATTTAAAATTTTTAAATAGAGCAAAACAAACCGCTGTGAAAATGTAGGATTCAATGTACGACAATTATATTGAGATTAAATACAAAATGCATGCTTTTCTGATTATAATGATTTATAATAACTCTATTTTTACTATTAGTAAAAATTTTATACATATTTTTTTTAAATATACATGCACGCCGCCTTAAAAGTGCCTAGCACTGAAGAGTATTGTAGTCAGCTCTTGGAGGGTTAAGTGGCAAGCTCGCGATGGAGGGGGCCCTACACGGATTTGAACTGGGTACTTTTATGGTATTTCATGTTTTGATCATCGATTTTGGGGGAACCAGGCGGGCTATAATGTAGTGTAAAATCACAACATGTACAATGAATAATCTCTTACATTTATTTTTGAATAAAGTCCCTAAAAAGTTTCATTATGGTATGAAAAAGTTTACTATCAGTAAAAAAACTTGTTTCCGGTTGTTGGATTTTGTTCGCTAACCACCTCGTCTGAGCGACTTAGAAAACCATCGTGTGTACCAAATTTAAACCTCGTCAGACGTAAAAAGTGGCCGTTGAGAGTGCGAACACATAAATGCATTTATAAATAAAATGTTTAATCACACCTTAAATTGTGTTCTGGGGACCTTGATTAGCCACTCCCAACCTTAGGCCTTTCCTATGGAAATTCGTTAGTAACATTGATTTGTGGAAAAGTATGTCTGTGTAAATGACGGTATTAACTTTTCCTTATGTTACGTTTGTAACGGATTGTTACAAAAAATAAAAATATAATAGATATAAAGTGTTAAAAAAATGGGATTCGGTAAAACTTGCAAAAGATAAAAAAAAATATTTTCAAACTAATAAAATGCTATATATGGATTATTCTCTACCTCTCCTTTATTTCATTCATTCATTTACCTTCAATATAAAAAATCGTCGTTCATATCATAACTTAAAATCATCAAGAAACACCTCTTACTTCTCTGCCTCCATAAAAAAATTATTATACACCATGTATCTCACCTCCACTCCAACGTAGAATTACACCTTAACATCAACCTTAAGCTTCACTTTACCTTCATTCACCTTACACCTTAAACTATAACTCACCTTAGGCCTACCTTAGACACTTTATTAATAAAAACCTTAAAATCACCTTTGTTTAATTCTCATATGAAAAATTAATAATCCATATATAACTTTCTGTTTGCTCTTTTAGCATTTATGTATTGACATTTATGTATTGGTAATTACTACTAATGATTTATTATTTTAACTTAATTTTCTCAGGGGTGAGTACTTGGCTGCAAAGTACAGGCTAGTGAATGTGCGTGGCTAAATAAAGGAATCTAAGACATTGTAGCGGAACAACTAATTCTTTACTCAAGCATTATCAAGAAATAATTATTTACAACAGAATATATCAGCATTACAAAAACAAACAAGTCAATTATAAAAAAAAATCTGTGACGCAATAAAATCAAATGAAGCTACTTGTTAAAATAATCAAAATTCTAAGATTGCAGACTGAAATACTTATGTCCTATGGCCATTATTACTTACTGCATTGTTTATTTCACTGTTTTTACCTAGGATTTCTTTACAATTATACAAAATATGAAACACTCTCTATTTCATAACGCGCGTTTTACCGAAGCACATGGTCGACTTTTTATTAATTCACTTGTCGTAGAACTTATACCATCGATTTCATTTTCCAAGTTCACACAAACGCCGAAACATCTCTGCTCCACTTTAGAATAACATTTGTTGCTATTACGATGAAAAAACTACATTTTTTACTGAAATTCACACCTCTTACATTTTGTTATGCGTACAACGTTTACGCCATGTTCTAGAGTCCTCTCTTCACGTAGACGAAGCCGTACACGGCCTTGTGTATCCGAACAACTTCTTTGCTTGTTGCAATTAAATTTATGTGTGTCCTGCGTTCCGACACATATGCCGATATTATGATGTGCTTTGTTATATACGCTGATACACATTGACTTCTTTATATGTGCTTGTTCTTTAACTTTAACTGTTCTTTAATTGTTTGTCAAACTGTCTATTGTGCAATCATTCATTTGTCCTTCTCAACCGCTCGCTTTAATCGCACCACTGTCAATAACTTTTTATATAGTTCACACACGTTATATACCCTTGTTGATTAATATATTTCAAGTCTGCTTTTATTTTATTTACTAATAGTCTGCCTTTTACTTTATTTATCTTTATTTAAATTATTTTACTTTAATTGCTTTGCGTCGTAAAAGAATTTGTATATGTATATAAGAATTATAAATGTTTATCATTATATTGCGTCTTTCATTTTATTTAGACCAAACCTCTATGCTTTAGTCATTATGGGAAATTATTTATTTATTATCATCATGAGTATTTCTGTTACATGGCTGTTAGTGTTACACGTTATTTTATTAAAATATTAAATGGCATGTTTCAGGTCCAATGACAAAAGCTTTGAATGAACTCGTCCTGAAATTAAACAGCGAAGACGTGTTAACTGAAGGTGTTGTCAAGTTTAATGCTTTCATCTTTGGCTTGTTGAAGTAAGTAAAATTGTCTATGCTGGTGTGTTAAAGCAAGAAAAAATTCACAGATAAAAATAGACTTTTCAAAAAAATGGCTGAACTGAATTTGGTGCAATTTCTTTCAGGTCATATTGACACCCCGAAGAAGTTTATATCATTTTTTATTCATTAGATTTGTTGCAGGAAAAATGTCTACATATATACTAACATACATGTTGAACTAACCTTAAAACATTTACAATGTTTGTTTTGATTTTCGAACCCATTATAATAATTCCTCTATACTGGGAGGTTAATAAATAATCGTTTGATGCTTACTTAAAATGTAGATTTAATTGAAAGATTTATATAGGTAATGGGTAAATCAGCTCAGTGTAGTAGACAAGAGTTTAAGGATTTATTTCTGTTAACCCTCAACAGTTAATTAGAAAGTTCTTTGATGTTCAGCAATTTTTACTAGTTTTGCAAGGCTTTTTTTAAATTATACTAAATCTATATTTTAACTGAAGATTATATATAATATTTCTATATTGTTCTCTAGATTTTTGTTACCATACCGTCAAAAGTGAGGTAAAATATTTTGTTAAATGAATATTTTTGCAAAATACAAGGAAAACTTTGGAAAACTAAAACTATTACTAACAAATAAGTCCGAAGGAAAATCTGAAATTTTTGCAACTTTTGATATAGTAATTTTGTTTGAATTCTAAAATGTAAAACTTGTTGAGGATTTTTTCTAAATATTTTACCTACAACAAAGACAAAACTCAACTGAGAGCCGGCGGTAGTACATGGCCATCTAAATATCAAGCCAATACGGTGGACAGTCTGTTTTAAATTACTATAAGAATGGACGCAGTATAAAGTTTAAAACTTCAGCTTTCATATGGTATAAGTTTTAAACAGATTGAACTATATTTTTACTGTCAAAAAGCCGTTAAAAATGGCCAGTATTTAATTCCTCGATAGTCGACTTTGTAACATTTGGAGATTTAATCAAATTACATGGATTTTTATTTCCCCAAATTAATATCTTTTGGGAAAGCTTAAGGTACAAACTTAAGGTATAAACTGAAAGCGGGTTAAAAAATATTTTATAAATAGAAGGTAATTAGTTGGAAAACTGTTAGCCACTTTGTTTTTTTTTTTAAATTTAAACATATTGTATGTTGGCTTCCTGGATTGTGTATTAGATTAATATTCGCCCAGTGTACATGTTCTACCAGTGCGGCAATAATAAAACATTAATAAACTAGACTAGGGTAACGATTCGTGGTGCCATACCATGATTATGTGTTTTTATTGTGCCAGTGTCTTTGTGATAATAATTATAATTTATTTATTTATGACTTACAGTCCAATAACAATGTAATTAAATGTATAAATGTGCCAATAATATATAGAAGACGACGCCAGTACAGGCGGAATTAAATCAAATAAGGATCTGAAGATGACGGTATAACCTTTGAAACCGGTCATCCTAACCAGGACACATTTTGGATTGTCGACGGAATGATACAAGGTAATTAACCTATTGTAATATTAATCACTTTGTTTTGTGCTTAACTTTGAAATATTTTGTTTTCAGTGTACAAGGTCTAGACGTATGGTTGAGTTACCTTCGTACTCGTGAAAGTGTGCTCCGTAAACATTACAATGATGAAGGGCTGATACTGAGCGCTTGTAGAGGTCATGCCAATAGCCGAGCACTGTCGGACAAACTGTTGGACTCGTTGAAACCTTTAGCTCAACACTCGTTCAAACTGGATCTTCTGTACGAGACCAGACTGCTCCATCAGAGTCTTTTACAGTTGGGAGTAAGTTGTAAATAAATCTTATTGTATGAAATGACAATAGTTGTCTTTGAGGTACAATGTTCAGTTTGTAATAAGTAACTAACTAGTCGGTACATGAGAACTTTGTAGTTTAAATAACGCTGAAGATGACGACTGCGTCGTTGAAACTCGTTTGATCAAAAAATATTTCTATATAAGAATTTGTGTTGTTACTGTAGGACCTCGATTATCCTAGGTAATTGGGACCGAGCAGACCTTGGATAGTTAAAAACTCGGATAATACAGTAGGCTGTGAAAAAACCATTGAGGTGCGAGTTCCCGCTTCATTATGGGCTGATTTGGAGCCATTCTTACTTCAAATTCTATTTTATTTGGCTTTAAATAATATAGTTTTAAATAAAAAAAGAAGGTTTGATAATGTACTCAAATAAAAGAAATTGGATACTGTAGCTTACAGTATTAAAAACCACACAAATAATGCCTCTGAAGTTTTTTAATGCTCGCTTGTTTTCATTGATTATCTAGCCTCTTTTTTATTTGAAAACCGTTGAGATGCTCACTTTTCAATCTCCGATCTATTTCGTCTCCAATCTCCGACAGTCACTTCCCCGACACCTATATATCACTTGCCACTTTCTGAATTGAAACACCTCCATCTAATTGTTTAATTGCTTCCCATTTTTGATTTAAAAACAAAACAACACGCTTTCGCTTTCCACTCATAATGACACTTTCATTTACAAAGTTTAACACCGACACCGACTAAAGACAAAAGAACAAAATACAGTAGCAGGGGGAAGAAACAACTCGTGGGAAAGGATCGTGAGTCCTAAATATGATTAATTTTTTTTTTTTAAGGCGAAAAACCTAAGTGGTTATCATCGCTTGGTTAAATATGACTAAGAGGGGATTGTAAATAGGCCGCTTCGTCATTCACTGTACTACACGTCCGCTAAAGAACCCTGCTGGCATCGACCAAATAGATCTTTTGCCCCCTTAAATTTCCTAGTTATTCCAACCCAGTAATACCCGTCTTCGGCATAAAGACACGATACTTCCTATTGGGTTTCCTGGGATGGTTTTTCTTTCCTGCCCTAGGGTAAAAGTTCTGGCTCTACCTAGAGCCTCACATTCCAGTAGAATGTGTTCCGCCGATTCTTCAGCCAATCCGCATTTCCTACATACACTCTCCTCGGCAATCCCAATTCTATGTAGGTGTTTCCTGAGGTGACAGTGACCCGTTAATAGGCCAACCACCCATCTCATGTTATCCCTTCCTAGTGAGATAAGTTCTTCAGCCAATCCGCATTTCCTACATATACTCTCCTCAGCAATCCCAATTCTATGTAGGTGTTTCCTGAGATGACAGTGACCCGTTAATAGGCCAACCACCCATCTCATGTTATCCCTTCCTAGTGAGATAAGTTCTTCAGCCAATCCGCATTTCCTACATATACTCTCCTCAGCAATCCCAATTCTATGTAGGTGTTTCCTGAGGTGACAGTGACCCGTTAATAGGCCAACCACCCATCTCATGTTATCCCTTCCTAGTGAGATAAGTTCTTCAGCCAATCCGCATTTCCTACATATACTCTCCTCAGCAATCCCAATTCTATGTAG
>JAGFPH010001097.1:257800-283532 GCA_018207615.1 Philaenus spumarius | reverse complement strand
AAATACCATAGAAGTACCCGGTTCAAAGCCATGTGGTGGATTCTACCGTGGGGCTGGAGTGCGAAGCACGCAATGCTTTGTGTGTTGAAAATACCCCTAATACGAGGTTTGGCGTGCGAAGCACGCAATGCATTGTGTATTGAAGACAATCCCAATATGTGGAATGGCGTGCGAAGCACGCAATGCTTTGTGTATTGAAGACAATCCCAATATGTGGAATGGCGTGCGAAGCATGCAATGCATTGTGTATTGAAGACAATCCCAATATGTGGAATGGCGTGCGAAGCACACAATGCTTTGTGTATTGAAGACAATCCCAATACGTGGAATGGCGTGCAAAGCACGCAATGCATTGTGTATTGAAGACAATCCCAATATGTGGAATGGCGTGCGAAGCACGCAATGCTTTGTGTTATTGAAGATACTCCCAATATGCAGAATGGCATGCGAACCATTTTGCAGCTATTCAGCACCGTCGTGAATAGACCTATTTCCCAAATTGTTGGTCGAAACCCTAAAATATCGGTCTATAAACTTAATTTTGGAAATTTGCTCAACTCACGTCAGCGGTTCAGCTGCGTGGTCGAATTATTTATGACTCAATTATTAAAAACCATATATCGTTGGATTTGTCTGAAAATTTTGTGTCTTTCAATTTTTTTGTAAAATGTATAGTTTTCTAGATATTTGATATTGAAAGTTTTCAGCTGCCGCTATTTTGAATCATATTTTTGCAGGAAAACAATGTTTTTAAGTAAAATGTACCCTATTTAGATTAATATTACCCAGTTTCATGATTATATCTTAAACCGTTTCTGAGATATTATGGTATTTGTAAAAATCACGGACAGACAGAAAACAGAGCAAGATAGGACACATGTTATATTGTATTATTTGCTTGTTTTTAGCAGACAAATAACCCCGTAAAGTTCCGGACAGTTAAAGCTGGACACCCTGTATATATTTAACCCTAGAACTGTTCATGCTAATTTTTTGCAACGCCAAGCCATTTCGGTGCGTGTGTAAGCGTATTTTCAAAAATTCACCAAATATAGTAATTATAAATCAATCCAAAAGTGTTCCATAGCTTTTTTTGTAGATAAAGGTTCAAAGAATTTATACATGCCAGTAAAAAAAATGATTGATGTAAAATTTACAAAGTTATTAGCTCAAGAAACAAAAAATGTTCAGTAACAAAAGGAAAAAGTTCAAATTTAGGCCTACATAAAAAGTAGTAAACATTTTTTTCAAAACGTAAAAAAGTTTTGTAATTTAGTTCTCAATAGAACTGTATGAAAGTATTTATTAATTTCAAATTTCTTATTTTGAAAACACCAGTTTTTATGTTCCTACTACAAGACTGCTAACAAAACTAGGCCTAGTTTGAATAGTAATTTAGGAACATATCCTTTGGCCCAAAAATTAAACATTATTAATAAGAAAGTGTAGAGAATAAATCGTAGAATTTATCTGTGTACTTGTAAATTCTCATTTTGTAAACAATTTCACATTGTATTACTTGTTCCACAAAATTAGAGTATACTGTCAAAAGTTGGCGCGGATAAAGGGAATACAAAATGACCGTTGGGATCAGCATGTAACAGACTTGCTTTGCGTTCTCAAGCGGTGGTTTGAATTCAACGAAAGTCTGTATTTCCCACTGCTGTATGAATAACATCTAACCAAAAATCTAGTTTACTTTGCACCAAACGAAAGATTGAAGTTTTCCCTACAAAACAATATAAAGGTATAAATAGAAATACAACCAATTGTAAGAGATATCTCGAATGCAAAATGTGCTGTTTCATTGGTTGAAAACTGTCCAATTCCAAGGGTTTTAGAAGTGACAAAATTGAGTCATTTCTTTGTGCTTCATTCGCGTAACATTAGGTTTTCAGAAAACTGCAATAATTTTAAAACGATGATTACGTATGTGTAAACATTTTAGAACAAATTTTTAAATACAAAAATTAAAGTTTAAATCATTTCCTTTCTAACGGTTTTTGTTTTATTGCGATTGGATGATTTTTAGTGGGGGAAATATTCAATACAAGAAGAGTTGTCAAAGTAGACCTAGGCCTAGTGCCACGCCCCCACGAGTGCTCCAATTGAGTACTGAAACAGTTGTAGGGTTAAATGTTGCAAATACCTCAGAATGTTCCGAATCAATAGTTTTGCCATTTATTGAAAGTTTGTAGTTGAATATCCTTTACTGTATGCACAATAATTCTCGTTCCCATATCGTCCCCAAAACTCAAAAGAACATAGAAAATTATGGTTGGGAATTTTTACCACATCACATTATAGTTCTAAGTCACACTGTCAGTTTTTGTCCATTTGTCCCACTCAAAGAGATTTCACCCGGCTCCAAGCTCAAATACAAAAAACTGCAGTAATAATGTGTGGTAAAAAATGCCGCACACAAGTGGCACCGTCAGTAAAGTCAAAAATTGTTTACCACGGGAATTACAAAGCTTCCAAAGCGATGGGACGAATGCCTAAATGTTAGTGGAGATAAAGTTGAAAAGTAGTGTGTTTTATTGTCATTGTATATAATCAATTGTTTTTGTTATCTATTGAACGTTCCTCGTACGTATTTAACAAGATACTGTGATTTCAGAATCTCCAGCAATACGACCAAGGTCCTGTGTAGACTCTGTCGGAGGTTTCTCAGTCGTAAGCGATATCGCAAGCACTGTGCGCAAACGTTGGAGTGGTATTCATATAGGCTCTAAGCTGGTGAACGCCTTCGATAGACTCGCACCTGATGACACCGAAGAAGAGTATTCAGACAGGTGTGAATAACAAAATAACTTAACAAACATTTTTTTTATTATTTACTTATTGGTTGAAAGTTTACAATGAGTCTTTTCAAAACATTAGAACTGGCTAACGTATTGTTATTATTGTAAGCTATGTTATAAATTTACTTCAGGATCGTTTTTACTCAGAAATTTTTCCAAATACTGAAACATCTTTGTGTTGAAATTAGTGTACCATTGTGTAATATAGCCGTATTAGTTTATAAACTGCGAGTGAAAAAATTATTTGCTTTTTTAACCCTCAAAGTAGGAGACTGCAATCTTGACCCGCTCGAACCTTAGCGAGAATTTGCATAATCGATAATTTAATCCACTTAAAATCATCCAATCGTAATAAAACTGGCACCATTGGAAAGGAAATGAATAAAACCTTAATTTTTGTATTTACAACTTTTTTGTAAAACGTATATTTACATACGTAATCATCGTTTTAAAATATGCATGCATCGTGTTACAGCTATTTCCACGGGCGAATCTGCATGCAATTGTACTGTTATTTCCCACTTCTTCAACTGAAGTAGTTGAAATCCCCCTACTGAAGTATTTATATTGAGATTATAAAGCTACCATTGGATTCTTCAAGATTTTATCTTTCTAATGGTGCCTTCCAATCAGATGTCACTATTTTACAGGATTTATTCATACAATGTCTGTAAACCCTTGCGATTGGACAGGTTTTCAACCAATGAGACAGCCCATTTGTCAACAGATACTACGCCTACTCTATCAAATGTTTTGACAGATGGTTTTACACCATTTTGTAGAGAAAAGACTGACCTTTCTAACCGTGGGAATTGAACTAGAATAAATCAGTTTTTTTGTTTGTCTAGACAGTAGAGAAAAGTACATGATTAGAGCGATCTGTTGTGACCGATTGCTCCGTCTCGTTCCCACGTAATTCAAAGCAACCTTCTTGTAAGACCTTTACCGACGGCAAAATGTCATTTGATTCATGTCATTTTGTTATTCAACTAAAGATAACTCAAACACTTTTGTGAACTAAGGAAAGACAATTATACCGTTCTTTTCTTTGATTTATCCTCTAACTTTGGGCAAAGCATATTTAGTAAATTACGTTTCAATCTAAGTCTAGGTTTGTTAGCAGTCGTGTACTTGGAACATAAAAACAGTTTTTTCAAAATAAGAAATTTGAAATTGATAAATGTTTTTATACAGTTCCATTTAGAACTAAATTACGAAACTTTTTTACGCTTACGAAAAAATACAAAAAATGTTTACTACTTGTTATGTAGGCCTAAAGTTGAACTTTTTCCTTTCGTTACTGAACATTTTTTGTTTCTTGAGCTAATAACTTTTACAATTTCAAAAGAAACTAATTTTTAATGTCATATTTGAATTCTTTGTAGTTTCTTCTACAAAAAAGCTATTGAACACTTTTGGATTGGGGTTCATTTACTATTTTTGGCGAATTTTTAAAAATATGCTTGCAAAACGCTATAAATGGGCTGGCCAATTTTAGCTTTAACAATGCCAGTTCTAGGGTTAAAAAAGGTAATAAGAATTATTTCAAAGTGGAAGCATAGAAAGTCAAAGGATGCTTTAAGTAATGTTATGCTGTCTATTAAGAGTAATACTTCTCAAAATAGTGACTTTCATTCTAGTTGTCGTCAGCATAGATTGAACATCTATAAAAGACTCTTTGCCTATCTTATTGAATATACTCAGAGTTTCTAAGAATAGTTTACACAATCAAATTTAAATAAAACTTAAAGAGACTGAGTTGTTTAGAATTTTGTATTTAGTGGAGTTCTGTTTGTAACCATAGTGGATTGAAATACTCTGTCCTAATTCTAAGTAAATGAGTGTGTACAATACATATATATAAATACTAGCTGACCCGTACGGCGTTGCCCGTGGTGGTTGGTATTTTCAGTCTTTTTAACGTAATTGTATTCTTTTTAAGTGTTCAGTCAGTGAGTGGTATTTGGCTTTTATATATATAGATCTTAAATAATAAAAGCACTATTGTCATAATAATAAAAGATCTGAAATTATGATTTTAGTAACTTTGATCCCCCCAAGCCTCTCCTAAAAGGTCAAAATTTTTCATTCCCTTTCTTAGTGAGCACCTATGGCCCTAGAGGAAGCTACATACCAAATTTCATTCCAATCCGTTTGGTAGTTTTGAAGAAATCGTGATTTAATAACTTTGAACCCCCCTAAAATTTCAAATTTTTTGAAACCCTTTCTTAGCGAGTGCCTATGGCCCTAGAGGAAGCTACATGCCAAATTTCATTCCAATCTGTTCGGTAATTTTGGAGAAATCGTGATTTAGTAATTTTTACCCCTCTAAAATGTCAAATTTTTTAAAACCCTTTTTTAGTGAACACTATGGCCCTAGAGGAATCTACATACCAAATTTCATTTCAATCCGTTCCGTAGTTTTTGAGAAATCGTGATGAGTGCGTCAGTGAGTGAGTGAGTGGTATTTCACTTTTATTATGTATATAGATTATTTTTGTTTAATAAATTTATTTTTCTAGTAGTCACATCTCTAATTGTTTGAGAATTTTTGTACTACAACTAAACATTTTGTGGTTTTGTCTAAAAAAATAAATATAGTAGATATTTTGCACATTTTTTTTACATAAACTTATAGCCCTTCTGGTTCCCCCCAAAATTGATCAAAACATAAAATACCAAGTTTACGGTAAAATCCAAGTAGGGAATTTTATCGTGGTGGAAGCTTGTGATTCGAGGCCAACAGCTGGGATGCAAACTCACGAACCTAGTTTTTCCAGTGCGAGCGAAGCAAAGCAGGCCATAATCGGAGGCTGCGGTACAAACAAATTCTACTAATGTATTTTGTACACGGAGGCAGCTATTCAGCGCCTTCGTGAGCAGACAAATTTCCCAAATAGTTGGTTGAAATCCTAAAACGTATAAACTTAATTTGGAAATTCGCTCGACTTACGTCAGCGGTTCAGCTGCATGATCAAATTATTTTCACCTGATTTTCACTCTGAGCAACAGTTTGTTCAAAGGATTTAATATATATGTTTTTTTAAGTATATTTTAACTCTTGTTATGAAAGTGTTTTGTGCTTGTGTTGTTTTGTATAAACGAGATACGAGTGAGTAATTTATTTTGTTTAGTTTGGAGACGGGAGTTCCTACAAAGGCAAGCACAAACGGGGACACTTCTGAGGAGAATAGTGGAAAGTTTAGAAGGTTACAGATGAAATGGGAGATGCTGTCTGGGAGAGAGAGTACAGGACAGAGTGGCGAGTCCACGCCTATGTCCTCTCCTATCAAATCAAGGTTAGTATCAAGCTAAGCTTAATTTAAATTTTATATTACTTTCCCTCTCCCCTTCTTTCCACTCAACGACTTTACAGTCGATTGTATTAAACTATTTGGTGTTTAGCAAGCTTGGTTTCGATTTCCATTGTGGCGATCACCCCAAGCACTTAAAATTTAATCTATAGGCCTACTTATAAAAGCCAAATACCATTGACTCATCACAGTTTCTCCAAAACCACGAGGCCTACAAACATGAAATTTGGCACTAATACTCTTTATAGAAATTTCTAATACTATTAGGCTCTAGACGCGCACTAAGAAAGGGTTTCAGAAAATTCGAAATTTTAGGGGAGGTTTGGGGGGGTCAAAGTTACTAAAAATCCCCATAAGAAATACATAGTGTAATATATTTATTGATATAATATATTTTTTGTTAATGTACATTTAACTTTGATTTGTCCATCCGTGCAAGGCCGGGTCGGGCCAGCTAGTATATCATATTTTATTTACAACCATTTGTTTATAGTTTTTTTTTGTATAAAGTACACTCGCGATAGTCTAACATTTGACAATCCGACAGGCTCGATAGTCCGATGCGAATGTCAGTTCATTCACTGCGCTATGCTGTACAGTACTGTACTGTAATTTGAGGTCCTACAAAAACCTCTAGATCATTTTGAGCGCTATACCGTTTGCCTGTTATAACAGAAAAACCCCTCCTATTCCTCCGTGACTCACATTGTTTGTCTAGACGCCTCAGTTCAGTTTCGTTGCAAAGTGTAACCGTTTGCGATAGGCGTTTACTGTACGTTTATTGCAATTTTATTTTATTACTGTATACAGTACTAGTAATGGAATCTTGTTCATCCATAAAAATTCCTTTTTTCTGACTTTTGCTGAGGAAAATTCATCACACCGAAATGTCATCAGGAAAATAGTTTCATGATGTTGAAGGCTTCCGTTTGTACGTCATTTTCGCTTGATTTTAAAATAAATTCAGGTTGAACAATTTTGTACATGTTCAAAAACTGATTTCATTCCTTGAAATCGTGCGTCTAGTTGCCCACATAACGTGTCTATCATGGTGTAAAAGACAGTCACTTTGAAGCAAGATTTTGGCTCTTGCAGCCTTTCATCCTCGCTCAGTTCATCAAAGTGCTTCTTTGTTTTAGCGATTCTTTTTTTTTTGCAAAACCGAGTTCTATACCCCAACGCACACACATATTTGAAGTTTCTTCCCTAGGTTTCCCTGTGAAATACTGAATCTTTTTCTTAAAGGGACCCTCTGGCTTCAAAGAACTTTGAATTAAGTAATTGTTTTATTAACCACATTAAAAATTCATATTTTATAACAATAAAGTCATGTTTTGGATACATTTCTCAGCAAATGGCGGTAGTTACGGCGCTGACCAGGGAGCGTATGAATCTTTAGCCTTCGGAAGAAATTTTTACAAGAGCTTAATGGCTTGGAATTTGTCATTATTCTAATTATTCTCCTCTGTAATATAAATACTGAACCTACACCCTAGGCAATGTTCCAAAGAATTCATCCATATCGTAAGATTGATTCTACAAAACCATGCTATACTGTGTTACAAGCTTCACTCGTAACACTATCGTAACTTGATAAAAATCCCCCTCCCCTGAGCAAATCCTGCGCACGGGCATACTACCATCAATTATAAAATTCAATTTAGATACAGTTTATACATTTATCGACCAATCCAAATTGTATGTAGTCTTTTATACCTATGGTAGCAGTCTATAAATTATTCTACGTCTACAGTTCAAGCAGTGTTTCCGGAGCTCCGAAGTCTAGAATACCAAGACCTGTGACATCTCCCGTCAGACCGTTGGCACAAGCACAAACCTTGACTACAACACCTGTGCAAAGACCTACTCTCAAGAAATCGTTGTTACCTGCGAGTCAACTGCGCAAACCTAGCGTCACTCCAGTCAGGCAAGTGTTGCAAGTTGTCAGATAATAATGTAGTTTATAGAATAGACGTCCTCTTTGATAACTATTTGCAAAACAACAACCTGTCTCTGTGAGTAAATGTAACACAACTGGTTTTTTTTTTTTTTATATTTTAGCTGCAGTACTTTTGTATAATAGAGGTGTGAAAATAGCTGTTTTGCAAAATTTTTTGTTAATTTTTAAAAACTACTGGTAGAGATCAGACTTTAGGCCCTTTTTATCCGGGTTCAAACAACAAGTTAAAACAATAAGGAACAGATCAATAACAATTAACCAATGGATCAGTGGTAATACTTATTTTACTTATTTGCACGTCCTTGCAATTATAGATAACATACAATTTCTGACATTCGCCTACACTTATGCTACATACATTTCCTTTACTAGATATTATGTTCGTAGGACAGACTGGATCAAGAACTCGGTAAACAAAGCTACTGAATTTACTCCTGTTAAACTTTTAACTCCAAACTCAATGTGATATCGATAGACTAAGTATTCAGTTTACTCACTCAAATCTCGTTCTACTGCAGAACCGGTCTCGTCCTTCAATCTCGTGTAGACCTTCTCGTAGAGTTGACCTGTCTCGTGCTGTTCAGCTTCCGACCCTACACTTCCTAGCACTTGGCTAAATTTCGGCCCTACATTTCAACAGACTGGCCTCGAATATAGATTAGGGTTATGCTTATATAACCCATCTAGCTTCCGTGTTCACAAACTACACTGTTCTTACGTGCAACACAAAAACACTTCCGCCAAGCCCATCCTCCTTGTTTATCTCTATATCTATCTGTCTTCCGCTGTTTAACATCTTTACATTTAATATACTAACCCTAATAATGAATATAACTAATATATATCTTTCACTACACACCCCATCTATTCGTAACACTAACTATTATAAAATAAAGAAAAAGAAAGTTTTTTATCCATAAATAAATCTGTTTTAAATGAGACTCCACACAACAGAATCATAAAATATTGATTTTTTGGGGTACCAACTTTTGGCTCCCTAAAATTCATAGTGAAATAGTTTTGGGAGATCTGATTATCGGAACATGTTAGCATGGACATGTCGGAACATGTCGGACATGGAATATGTCTATAACTGCGCCAAATTCCTCTGAGACACTTCTATTTATTCTGGAGAAAATCTATTGTGAAAAACTATTGATCCTGTGAGGTTTTGTTTTTCTTTTAAAATACAGAACCGTAATGAAGTTTGAGTAACGTGCAAAGTGCTCTTTGAAACGGTTTCTAACACCTCAGTGTTATTAAGTACTAAACTATGGCTCTTTAAAATTCATAGTTCACATTTTTGTAAGTTTGTTTTATTGGCTTATGTGGGTGTTAATAGTCCTTATAAACTGTGTTAAATTTGATTGTGACACTTTTATCCGTTTGGAGAAATCTGAGTTTAAGACAAAAATACAGTTGGGTTATTATTGTTTCAAAAGGGAATTTTTTGTATTAAATAGCAATAAAGTACATGCAAAATTCATAAATTATTACAGTGTACGGACTGTAATTATTATTGTACAAATTTAATAACATTGTATAAATACTTTGTTGGCGAAACACTCACAAATACAAAAAAAAAACATACAAGATGGGATTTCCCTACAACACACCTCTGCGTGAATACAAGTGGACTTGTGCAAATGAAGGTCAATGACATACTGTGATTTAGTTGGAGACATCAATTTAGTGTGCAGCAAGTCAAATAAATTTCAAAAAAGTGATTAAAATTTTTCAATTAGCGAAAGAATTTAGCTACAAAAGTGTCAGATGTCGACCCTTCTCTTGAATCGAACGGTCGATGAAATTCAGTGGAGAACTTGACATGGCATTAGCTCCGTACAACAAAGTGCGAAAAGAACTAGAGCTAAATAGAAAATCAAAGATTACAAGATTTTTTTAAAACTTAATTAAAATAAAGTTTATTTTCTAAAAACATTTTGTGTAGTTTTATTTTTGTAATTGTATGGTATAGATTTCACAGTGATAAATATTTCCAGAGTGACTGTACAGTTCGTAGATTTTAGTAAACTGTGTCGATGATTATTTATAGTGTAATAAAACTGAAATTGTCATTCTGGGGGATACTTTTTACAAAAATAAAGTACATAAAATTTAAGTAAACTTGAAATTTACTATCTTATGTAAATTAATTATAGGTATTGGTACATAATGTTTAAATAAATTCTCTATATGTCACGAACGTAACCTCACTTTTCCCATAAAGATTTGGTTTTCGCTATTCGCTGCAATTTTTCGGAACCTTTTCTCTGTGAATAGCGAGGGATTGCTGTATATTAGTTGTTAGGCCTTAAATGTATTTATACATATATAACAGTTTTAAGGTTAAAGTTAATGAGTTTAAAGAAAACAAACTTTAAACTTTTTCCCTGTTTATGTAGCGAAGAATTATTATTCATTATAACACAATCTTGCAGTAAATATTTACCAATAAGAAGTCAAGATATTTTCCCCCGAATGTCTTATAGATTACTCATACTGTAACTGGTTGTAGGAACCGTGGGATAGAAGGACCAGTGAAAGGTCGTCTGACCCCGGTGACTAGGCCTTCTAGAATGGATACACCCATGAAGGCCGGACAGATACCTCGTCCCAGCTCGTTGCCTTATAGGACATCGAGTACGGTACGAGCACCTGACTTGCACAGGAGAGCCGTGTCATCGTCTACGCAGCGTAAACCTACAGAGTCTAGTCCTTCTCAGAATCACAAGTAAGTTGGTCCGACTGTTGTATCTCTAAACTGGTGTGTAGAGATTTATTTCATATCAAAGAAGAGACTGGAAATTTGAAAAAGAACAGGTTAAAGGAGTCCCTTAATGAAGCAAATTTTAATCTTAACACTGATAGTGATTTGTTAAACTAAGAGCAACCTCTCTTGGTTCTTCCATATTGTAATAAATTTTGGTAAACTTTCCAAGGAGATCAGTCATTTATTAGGTATTGCCAATGATCTCGGTGGAATAGGATTATCTGGTGCAACCGTTTTGAAGTCTTTGTTTCATACGTTCTCGGTAAATAGACAAACTCTGATTTAAAGGTGCAGGTCAATGATTACAAAGTATAAAACCTAGATAGGCCATGGGCACTAACAAGCAGTATAACAGCTAGCTGAAGCCAACTCCGCCACCTTGGTAGGGGCCAAAAGCATAAAAAGCAGCATTAACACGGACAAAATTTTAATGCACGCTTTTCAAATACACTGTCGTTTGACCAACTTACGATGAAGTTAAAATTTCGAAATTTCGCATGCAGACAAAACTTGGACAATAATGGTGCAATTTAAAGTTGTAAAATAATTTTATTACTAATTTACTTTACAAGTTAAAGTTAAAACTTATGTGTGGTTTTTAAATCGTGACATGATAAAATTGGTCTGTGAGAATTTTTTTTATTTTTTGGGTAGAGAAGTTTTGTAAGCGACAAAGTTGTAAATAAGGACTTGAATTTAGCTTATTTTGTCGTACAAAAATTTTACGAAGTGTACTCTGGTCAGAAAGGCAGATTGAAGACAAGAGTAAATTAAGCACGGCCGGGCCACTCGTCGCGTCAGACGGCACTACATGTATCTGTGCGATACCCACTGCTCCTCAGGCCGCTTCCTATCGTTGTAACCAAAACTATTATTAATGACTATTACTTAATTACAACACTACTTGTGCTCAGATTAGTCTACCTATTACCTGTTCATAATTTGAATACTTTCAAAACATACAAGACGTAATTTTCATTCTGTATACTTCATTTTGTATAGTGCTTCTTATATTTGACACATTAACAACAGTACTTTAGTATAGTACTTTAGGTCCCTAATAAACTATAAAATTTTAATCAAAATCGTTAGAGCCGTTTTTCAGAAAAGTTAATTTTTCCGTTATTTTAAGGGTTTTTATGGGAAAATTACCCTTAAAAATTAAAAATTCACAAAAATGAAAAAAACGCCTGGAGATACCGTGGATTAGTACCTCCATACCAAATTTCATCAAAATCGGACGACTGGTTTAGGCTCTAGGTCTGATAACATCCACACAGACACACACACAGACATCACTCCGAAAACCACTTTTTTAGGTTCAGGGGGACCCAAAACGGATATTTCCACCCAAAACTCTAACTCGAAAATTTTGACGAAAACAATACTTTCTCCATATACTATGGTAAAGGGGGAGAAAGTAAAAAAAGGTTTTTATCGAAATGAATCATAGCCTATGTTACTCAGGGATAGTGTAGCTTTTTATTAGTAAAACTATTTTTTCAATCGGTTCAGTAGTGCCAGAGATTACCCCCTACATACAAACAAACAAACAAACTTTACCTCTTTATAATATTAGTATAGATATCTTATAAACTAAATTAAATAACAAAAGAAAAAATAGCTCTATTTACAAAACAATCATAATATAAGGAAACAATTCAAACTACCTAGATGTTTTAAAAACGTGTTTGAGGTAGTGAGTAAATAAAACAATTTAAAATAAACGGTATCAGTCAACTGACACAAACTTTCTCCCAACTTACTGTAGTCAAAATAATATTGTTTTTAATCATTTTATTTACTACTTTTTAGAACAAAACAAAAAAATAATATTCTACCTACGTCAATCGTATAAAAAAGTTATTGTCCCAGGCGGGATTCGATCGCGCGACCTTTGAATTACTGGCCGTCTTCTCTACCGTTGTGCTATCCCTTGCGGCCGTTGCCGTGATGCTAGATTGACAACATAAACTTGTTTATTTTTTAACATTTCCCCATAATTATGAAACGCCGAAGTTTTGATAAAAGCGGATGGTGTCATTTTGTTTGGCATCTTAAGCACTATAAATACTGAAAATTTGATCAAAATCGTTAGAGCCGTTTTTGAGAAATTTGCATTTTTGTCGTTTTTTATTGGTTTTTAGGGGTAAATTACCCTTAAAAATTAAAAATTCCAAAAAATGAAAAAACGCCTGGAGATATTAGGGTTTAGTACCTACATACCAAATTTCATGAAAATCGGACCAATAGTGTCCCCTCTGGTCGTGTATACATACTGACACACTGACAGACAGACACCACGTTAAAAACACTTTTTTGGGTTCAGGGAGCACCAAAACAAAAAATTCCACTAAAAATATTTTTGGGTTCAGGGAGCACCAACACAGATAATTGCACTAAACAATTTTTTGGGGTTCTGGGAGCACCAAAACAGATAATTCAACTGAAAATTCAAATTCGAACGTTTTTACGAAAACAATACTTTCTCCATATACTACGTATAGGGTGGAGAAAGTAAAAGGAAAACACTAATACACACACACTCAAATATAGACAAAAAGAAAAAACAAACAAAACTACAGAAATTAGCTGATTGGCTTTCAGAAATATATTTAAAACTGTATATTTTTAGTACATTTAAAAAAAACAAATTTTTCACTGTAGCTTAACAATTACTTTCCAAAAACACAAATTAAATACATACGATTTGGGGCGCGAAATCGTCAAAAGCGCTCGGCAGTAGGATGATTCATGCTCAGCGCCGCCATCTTGGTGGAGATTCTCGCTAAAAAGTCGGCTTCAACGATTGTCTCCCATAGCCTATCTAGGTTTTATACTATGTAATCATTGGTGCAGGTACCCTCCACCTTGTAGTAATACAATTGAACTTGGTTATAGCGTCAACGAAGGGACTGAACGAATGTTGACGCTACATTCGAGTGATGTTATAAAGATGTACCAACAGGAAATCATATTTTTGTTACCTTGAGTGAAATGACAAACAACTATACAGTATTACTATTATTGGCAACATTATTCATGACGTTTATTCAAAAGAAAAACACTATACTTTTCTTTTAATGTACATTAGGGTCCCGATAATTGGAGCTGAGGTCACCTACAATTATAAATTAGGTAATAAAGTGTCAACATTACTGTGGGAGGGGACAACTGTCTGATCACAATGTTAATATCTTTTCTATTGTCCGAGCACTTTCCCAGCAAGGTCATGGGTTTAGTTACACACAGCATACAACTGACACCGCATAGCGTGTGAATCGTTCCTTAGGAGGGGTGGGAGAGTTAGCAGTGTTGCTTATAGTGGAACCCTCTTCTACAGACTTTGATAGGACCCGCCAGAGATTTTACGTGTGAAAAAAATATGTGGTTTGTTTATTTCGCGGTTTGATTCTTGGGAGAGAGAAAATAGGCGGCCCGAAATCAAAGGAAAGGAGGAATTCCAATTTCGAGTTCTGAGAAAACTGAATTCAAAGTTTGACATTGATATTTTGTAGATTTATGATGTACAACCGAGTGGTTGAAATATTTATTGACGCTAAAACAGGGGTCAATGTAAAAGATAATGATTTGACCGGACCTAAAAAAAAAAGACGCTAGGTTCGAGTTGACGCGTTAGCCGATGCCGTTTAAACCGAAGTTCAACTGTAATAATAAATAATAGTATTGAATAAACATAGATGCACTTTGAAAGTAGTCTTGCTATATTGGCTTTGCACTAGTGTTATGCTCAGGACTTAATTTCTAAACTGAGAAGTACCCCGGAGCTCTAACACACCAAGGGAGGGAGTCTGGGGAAAGTTTTCAAAATACACTCAAATTGGTGCTTTTTAACGTATGTGAGCATGTTTAGAAACAACACTTTTACAATGTGTCAGTCTAAAAAATAAAAGGTTGAATAAATCGGTGAGGTTAAATTTCATGATATTATGTTTTAATTGCAACTAAGTTTTTTTTCAAATGAACGATACATCTAAATTTATAAAATAAAGAAAGAATCATGTTTAGAAATTCTTCATGAAAAACACTTCCACAAAACGTAGTTGTCCTTTTCATATTGTTTGCAGCATCGTTCTTTTGATTTTGTGTTGATCGCCGAATGCCTCCCTTTCGACAACCAAGATTTCACATGGCGTTCAGGTTTATATCCGTAAATAGGGGGGCCAATTAGTCTTGTACAAAGTAATTCGCACACTGTTTTTACGTGCAAAGAACATCTTGTGGTGAGAGAGCAAACTACTCGCAACATAACATTTGTACAAAAACCAAACAAGTGCCGTCTGACCACCCTGCAGTAAGGTACCTGCAAGCGGGCCTGCGTTACCAGTAAATTGACGAAAACCAGTAAAGAAATTTGAATTGTGAAATAAATTTTCTTTCAGAAGTTATAAAAGTAATTATTTTTGCTACTTATGCTATATGAATAATAATATACATTCAAATCTGTTTCAAAATAAACTGTAAAAAAGAACTGGTGTCCAGAAAAGTGTCCAGAAGTGTGAAATTTAGCCCTGATTATGCTGAGCCAGAGAGTGTTAGACAAAGAAGGGAGGGGACGCAAGTAGAAGCTTGAGGCGCCTTTAGAGTGTGTCTGTTAGTAGGTAGTTGTTGACTTTTTTAGTACGTCTTTTTATTACCAACATATTTTCGTTTACTATTTCGGTTCAACAGCGAAAGCAATGTATGCAAGTTTTCTTTCATTTAATAAAGATCAAAATAAAATTGTATCACGCACACAAATTTTGGTGTTGAGTTTTACGTGCTTTTATTAAACTGGAACGGTGTTGTTTTTCAGATTCGTTGTGACGCTCAGCCATCGTTTGCCGTCTGACAGCGGTCACCTAGCTTTCAACGAAGGCGAACGTCTCCGTCTAGTCCTCGATGTCGATGATACTTGGCTGTTATGTTGCAGAGGAGATCATAAAGGCTTAGTCCCACGCTCTGCTGTCATACCTCTACCAAATCGTATATAGCAGTAAACTTTTACTCCATGGAGACTTGTAGCATTGTAATTTTTTAAAGGCTGATTTCTTAATATTTTAAATGTTTACTTGTATGTTTTGAACATAACTTTTGTATCGTTTCAACACATATGATGTGTTTGTATATAGGTAATTCAAGTGATATTATTTTTAAAAAGAACTTATTTTTAAGTAAAGTTAATTTTATTTAGGAACAAAATTAATTTTTTTTTTTTAGAATCGTAGACTTTTACAAAATACAAAAGCACAATTTATATTTTCTACATCAATCACCGGCCGTACGTTATTACAAAAACCGTTTGGCCAACACACTTAACTTTTAGGTTAGGTCCATGGAATAAACAATACCTCATTATATCCACAGCAAACATTTTATATGAAGTGAGACAATATTTTATATGCTAAAGTGGTTGTCCTGATTTAATTTAAGTAGTCTTTCTGACATAATTTGTAAAATTTTAGGTGAGGAAGACAACTTAGGCTTTAGGTTTGTACAATTTAATTGGTTGACCAGCACTACAATGTTGAAAATGAAGCTGGTATCAAATTTCGTGAACAAATAGTTGACCAGTCTACAGAATTTTTCCAAAATTAGTTCTGTAAAATTGGTCGAGTTTTTGCTCTAAAACGTGATTAGAAACTGTCAAACAAATTGAGCTAACCTGTTTGATATATTTGGCAGTGTATAAAAGTTTTCCATTTTCAACTCCGAAATGTTGACCAACTGTTCGATAATAATGCCCGTGTTACTTTTGCTGTGGAAATAATGTTTTTAAATCTTTGATTCTTCCACATGTGTAGTGCAATAAAGAGTAAATTTTGTTTGAATTCATATGTCCGTCTCGTACAGACCTAGTTAGATTCGTAGCCTTCTTCGCATAAACAATCCTACAGGTCTCTAAAAGGTTAAACTTCCAAGGCTGATCTGGGACATAACCTAGGCTATGTCATAGGTTAAACAAGTTACAGTATTTTTATTGTATGTCCGTACTTAACTAAAATATAACCAAAGAAACGTAAGTTTGCGTGAGAGAATGTGTGATAGTACAACGTTTAAGTATTCTTTTGTTTTTCTAGTTTAAGTTTTTGTTGTTATTTAGTGAATAAGGTCTGTTTTGTAGCCCTAGTTGTTTGTTAGTTGGAGCTTTATTCTTCGCTTAAGTCCTTTTCGCTTGGCTGTTGCTTTTCCTAATGTACGTCTCTATTTTAACTTGTCTATTGCTTTCTTAATTGTGTTACAAATTTAGTGTGTTCGTTGAAGGAAATAAACGCCGGACCAAGGGAAACATTGCAAGGAATTTATTACAAGGTAAACATTCGATAGCAGAGTTGTCGGTCTTGTGTATTTTTGGACATAAAACATCCGAGGCCGACGACTTTGTCGTTGAATCTACATCCTGTATTAAATAGTAGAAGTTGTAAGTTTAAAATTTGGATCCGATTTAATGTGAAAATTGGTTTCAAATGCTTCTATAATTGTTTGTAGTTTGAAACTGCGTTATTTTGACCATATGTATTGCAATAGATTCAATTTGAAGGGATAATAATTCAACAGGTTCAAATTATTGAGAGGAAAAATACTAGACTTTGGGTTATAGAGAGCTCCAATTTAATGGATTCAGTAAATTTCTGACCTCTAATAACGCAAATTCTTGTGTTTTTCTCTCTCAATAATTTGAAACATTCATTACGGTCAAGTAACGATTCCAGTGTTTTGTTTTTTTAATATCTACAACTGATGAAACCAAATTTGTTTATACAAATCTAACTGTTACTCATGAATCGTACGTTTTCTAATTTTAAAATCACCGCAATCTAAAATACCGTTGCACAGCAATTACGAAAGCAATAAATAACTACTAGGTGTGCGACTTGTGTTGGTTTTGGGCTGGATTGGTGGTGGGAAGCTTTTGTAGAGTTACCATTTTGTATATATTCAGTAAAATTATGTATGTTTTGTCAAATATAACTTAAATTAGAACGTAGGTTAGGAGATCAAGTATTTTTAATTGTAGACAACTCGGGAAAAAATAGTTCATCAAATTTATCTATTTTTGAAAAGTTACTGTATTTTTTGTAACATTTTGCACAAACTGTTCTCTATTAGTCGGGTAAATTGTTTGTTTTTTTTTTGGACTTGGTAGGTTTTTTAAATATTATGAATAATATGTAAATGTTGATTCTAGTCTGTTTGTTAAAGATTTAATTTGTTGTAAAAGAGAATGTATATCCTTTACATTGTAGTAGAACGTTTAGAAACTGAAATTTTTCTCAATAATAGTATCACTGATGATGATACTATAACCGAAACAAGTATCAGTTATTAAATGTTTTACTGTGTCTATTTTTGCAAATATTAAAATTTCCAGACTAGGCCTATTTCGAAATTATAACTAATCTCTATATTTTACAATTTTTTTTTTTTTAGCTTAGTGTTTATGAACATTTCTTGCACTTAAGTTCGTAGTGTTTGTTAATAATTTGTGTTTTAGCAACACTTAAATTGAAATTTACCGAATCGTTTCACACTCTTTTCTTATATTGCTTTAATTTTAAATGGTCAGCAGTAATAAATTTGGTAGTTAAATTTACTATATTTGTATGTATATATCAGGTTAGTTGTAGTACAGGTTTAAAATCCTTTCAACACACCAATTCCAACTAACCTAACCTTACCTATCAATCCCAACCTGTATGCAACCTGTCCCATCCCTAACAAATTAACGTCAGTGTAACCTATTAATTGCAACCCGAGCAACTCTCATCCTTTCCCACACCTATCCTAAACACTAACCTTACATTTTATAATCCAACTAATACTGACCAAACTTATCCTTTAAAAAAAAAAAAAAAACTAACCTAACCTATTCCAGCTAACACTGATCCTATCCTTTATAACCTTTCCTAGACACTAACTTTCTTAACATAAACAAAGAATATTTAACCTAACCTATTCCAAACGAATAAATCTAACTGATATAATAATAGGGTTTATATAATTGAAGTTATTCTGAAAGACGGATGAAAAGAAGCGAAGAATTTAGTCGGATAAAAACCTATTACGTATGAAAAGATTGTACACAAAAATTTATCTGTCATTATGCACACTATTCAGAGTAAGTCAAATGTTGTTTCAGAATATAATACATTTACAAAATATAATTTCTTCACTAAATCTACGTTTTAGGCCTTGGAAAGAAATTGAAACTAGGCCTAGTGTTTTTATTTCAAATCAAACTCTACCTACCAAGTCTCTGTGATTGTTTTCTTGTGTTTTGTTTGGCGCGTCACTTTGAAGCTTGCGTACTCGTATAGTTTCATCGTCGACGTCTGTGCATGCATACCTGTACCTGAGCAAGCATGGGCCAGGTATACAGGATATATCTTCAGTGTGAACCCAATGCCAGCTCCCTTAGACCTTACATCTTCTTTTAAAATAATTAGTTTTGTTAAGATTTACTACGCACACTATGGGACTAGTCTTAGATTTTGTTGAAGAAGCGTGTTAAACCTCAATTTAAAAAAACCAATATTTTTCTGGCTTTTAAAATCAGTAAATATTTTTTAGGCTTGGCCAAAGATACATATCGTGTGCTGCCTTTGATGTATTCAGTTTTAGAAGAACTAAAATTGTTAAAAAGACATTAAGAATATACACTGGGGACTTAATTTGTTCTTTGGTTTTCTACACCTTTGAAGTGGAATGGGACGGTTCTAAAACACAGTATTACCTTTATACCACTAGCATGAAGCAACAACATAATTTTCATTACTTTCCCAAAAATTTAGATCCCCTATAGAATTTTCACAAGTGAACATAAGTTATTCGCAAATTTCGTTAAGTAGTTTAGATATCCTTAAATAAAGCCTTATGACATACCAAAACTTTAGTAAAAAATATTGTTTGAATTCTGTTCGTTGGAAAATACAGTTGTTCCTGAAATTCTTCAACAAACATATTATGTTCAGGAATGCCTAGATTCCCAGATATCTGCCAATTTGTTTTTTTCACACAACATTTATTATTTCTAGAAAAGTTTGACTAATTGATTTGTTACTTGGCACCGTAGCTAATAAGGTAAAGAGAACTTTTTCAAAATAACCAGAACCTAATCCAACAAACAGTTCCAAAGAGTCAAAAATCGAACAAAGGATAACCATTAGTGCCCATTGGTTTGTAGGCCACAAAATCTATGTTAATAGTGCATAGGCATTTCATGTCCTTCATAATAATAGGCTCAGTTGTACTTTGACCGATTGTTTCGGCAACTACAATATTGAATAGGAAATTAAAAGAGCTGCAAATAACGTCTCTTGACATTTTTAACAAAATCTCCCTTCAATTATTTAGTTTTTGAAGTGATAACTTCTATTGGCCCGTTGGGCACTTTCGACTTTGCTATGTTTTCGAAATCTCGCGTCACGCCAGATTTCCCGCGAGATCTCACGTCACGCCAGATTTCTCGCGAGATCTTGCATCACGCCAGATTTCCCGCGAGATCTCGCATCACGCCAGATTTCTCGCGAGATCTCACGTCACGCTTTTGTTTAGACACAAGTCAGATCGTGGAGAGGGAATATTATTAATACATTATTTACATTTATTAGCATAGCAATCAAATTAACACATAAGAATTAGTTAATATAATATAACAGCTGATTTCGCCCATCATCTGTAATTCTTAAACAAAACCCAGCGTAGATTATATTTTGGGGTTATGTTTACAACTTCAACCATTAAAATTTCTTGTGATATTAATTTTCTTATATATTAGTTATACAACTAATGTAGGCTTCTATAACTAAGTTATATGGGCTTCTACACGTTATAAGATTTGCTTTGGGGTTATAAACTGTATATAAAACTAACCTTTGATCATCAATATATTCGTTTATACAAATTTAAAGAAGGATACCTACTGTTTAACTTCGCAAACATTCGTACATCTTTGTATAACATATTTGATTATTAATTTCTTTACTGTAATATTAACAACTTCTAAATCATTTGATCTATCAATATGAAATAAAAGGTAACTAAAAGATAATATTTTTACCTTTCTTTAAATATATAATAACGGATATAAATAAACAATTTGAACAAATAGGCCTACAGTTTTATAATCCTTATAATTGTACACATTTACCGAGTTAAAAATCCCCGTAGTCATAGAAGTTATCACTTCCAACGTGTGGTCTTAAGCACACCCAGTTAATTTTTTTTTTAAAGTCGCCAATTTTGAATAGGTTAGTTGTTGTTTTCATAATAGTTCACCATTAGTCACCATGCTAACCGATCAAAAGATCAAAAATATTAAGTTAAACAAAATGGAGGATGTCTAGAAACTAGGCATTACAACACAAGTTTGTAGGAACATTTTCCTTGATTTCTTTGCGAGGAATCCGCTCCCGAAGTTTGTCAAAGTGTTTCCAGAACACTCTGTATTTTGTGTAGCATAGTGCAAAGTTTCTGCTTGATTTACTTAACCACAGAAAATTTGACCGAGACGAACGAGCGATCTTGTGAGGATTCCGTTTTATCGTTCAAGGTACGGACTGTTAAAAACAGGAACAAAATTAATTATTTTAAAAGAAGCTACCAGCATGCGCTCGCTCCCTTTTGTTTGTTTCTTTTAGTTTATACTAATAACTCATAACAAACTAACCTAACCGTATATAATAAAATATGTAATATCTAGATTTAGGGTAAACATAAATAAGTATCTTAGCTTAATATAATATGATATTAATTGTGATATATTTATTTTTATGACAAGTACAATATTTGCTTTTTGTATTGAATGTAGGCTTGTACATAGGTTTTGCTTAGCTCGTAGTGTATTTAGGGCATATGAATAGTAGAGATATAGGTTAGGTCCATAGCCCTTGTATAAATAAACATCTAGACTATTCCTTTTTTCTTAAAGTAATTACTGATACATTCTGCTTCGGATGTCTTTTTCAATAGTTTGTTAAATGTCTACAGTTTATGTCAGAAATATAATTTTTATAGTCATATCGGTATACAGTGTCCCTTAAATAAGCTGCCAAATTTTGGAAGAAAGATAAAGAATACTTTCTGGAAATGCTAAGTTTTCCAGATATTTGTTTTTTTCTTTTCAAAATAATAATATGTCCTTAATCGGTTTAATAGAATTGAGTTGAAACACAACATAATACTTAATAATTTAAGAAAAATAATTTAGTCCAATGATTCCTTTTAAAATGGCAGCTGATTAACTTTACCATTTTAAACAGCTGCTATTTTAAAACATAATCGGTGTGAATGTTTTTTTTTTAACTAGGCCTTTACAATCCAGTTTCAAGTCAATCGGTTTAACTGTTTTATAGAAATAAATTGTTTTGTAAAAAAATGGCGGACATCTTAGCCCACGTAATCAATTTCCGAAGTTTGACAGGACATCGTCCATGGCAGTAAACTCGACTTTTTTGATAATAGTTTTAAAAACACGGACCCGAATAATTATGTTTGAAATAATTTTATTGAACTGCTTGCATTTCAATTATTATTTATTAATTTTGAAAATTGATTGTTATTATAAATTCTAAATTCTTTAAACCCTATTAAAATAGAGCAACACCAAAGCAGAATGCTACGTTACGTTATATTAAGCCGGTTCTACACGATGCTACGAACACCTTCCAACGTTGGACGTTTGATGGTTCGTCACATCGTGTGGCCGTTGTTCAAACCTACGAGCGTCCAATGGCGAGCGTCGAACATTCGCATTTGACCATGTTCGGGCCGATGTCGGTATTTTTGCACCGAGTCAAAGGGATGCCTCCAACGTTTGAAGGAAAATGTTCGTTGGTTCGACTCAACGGCTACACCGCTACACGACTCGTTCATATGAAGCACTATTTACTCTCTATTTACACCAAAGACCCGTCTTGTTTATGTTTATCTCTGTGTTTAATTTTAATCAGTAATATTATTCATTTAAATTTTCACAGGTAGCCTAAGTAGGCTACAATTTATATTTCATACTTGATACTTAGTAAGTTCCCGTGAAAAATCAGAAACAGATTACCAGTAATTAGATACTATACATTTAAAAATATAATTTAAAAAATTTACTATTTTAAAAACAAATTTTATTTAGGCCTGCCTAAATATGATGTGGGGATTTTTAACCCGTTAAATGTGTAAAATTAAAACATATATTATTATAGACTGTCATCCTCATCCATTTTGCAACGTTTGAACCAAACTGTTTTTTTTAAATATTGGATCAAACATTCGATTCACCGTGTAGCAGGAACATTCGCTGTACCATCTGTCGAACTTACTTGTCCCAAACGTTCGGTCCAACATTGGAGCGAGCGTTCGTAGCATCGTGTAGAACCGGCTTTACTTTAACACTTCGGTCAGCGTAACCGTAACTTAATTATTTCAACAAACGCCTTAGTTTGATTAAAACTAATTTTCTAACTTCGCTTCTCGGTTAAGACCGAGCGGAAATGCCATCAATGCAATTCAATGTTCCCTCATTGCCTGGTAGAAGGATAGTTTAGTAACAGAACCGCAGAATAAGAAAAGAACGAGACGATACTTCGACATGAATCCGATCGGAACCGAACGAGATGAACGATTTGTTTGTACGATACGCCGTGAATAGTTTCAGTCATTTTATTTGAATAGTCGTAAATAAAAACTAGAGTTGTCTCGGAATTAAAAATTAAAAATAAACTTTATATAGGATGTATGAGTAAGTGCGTGACTAATTTAATTATGAATGTATCGGCTTTTGTGTATGCACTTGTATTTTGTAAAACAAAACAATATTGGAAATATGTAGAGTTTCATAAAATGGTACAAAGTTTCATTACTGGAAACATGTTGCGGATCTTGAGATGAATGGAGTATACAGCCAATGTAAATAATTTACGTTACATTTATTTTGTACATAAAACATGAGCAGCTTCTTTGGACCAAGTTTTTGTTAAAAGATAGTTTAAATTACTTTTCGTGTTATTGTATTGTTTTTTTTTATCGTTTAACACGCTCTGAAATGAAAAACAAAATATATATTCTAATAGAAAGTCTGCTTTTCTAAAAGATTTTTACTAGCAACAAATTATTTTAAATGTATTTATTGTACATACTGTAATTATATGTATCCGCTTGTAATATTTATTATTGGTAATAACGACTGAATCAAGTCATATTAATGTATGTTTTTTTTGTTTTCTCAATCTTTTTTATTTTTTATGATTTATTGTAATTGTAGTGCCATAGCCCTTCTTATATGTTCAATAAATAAGCCATTGTCTTCAATCTATTTTGTATTGTTCATTTACCTGCGTTGAACACACCATATAAACATCACGGGGCCGCAGAGTTGCGTACGGACAAACAGCACTTACACGTATTCATTGTTCGTTTATCAGTGTTGAACTACTTTCGAAACATTGACTAATAATAAACAATTTTATTAATACCCAGGTCTATGTGTCACCCATTCACTAACAGTTTATAAGCAGGCAACGGACTGCGAGCCAAAAGATTTTTAACTGTCACAGGCCACACAATATTCAGTTCTAATGACAGGCTTCGTCTGCAGATAATGAACTGACAGATTAATAACTGCAGGCAAACTGTACACTCACCTGAACATTAATAGTTGAGTTCAAAATTTATTGGTACCAGTAAATAAAACGTGTACCGTAGATAAAAAGTAAAGGTAGTTATGTATCCAAATAAACAGTTGCAGCTTTATTAATATTACTAACTATTGAAGAAAGAAATGATACTGGGCAAAAGATTGGCTACTTGAACTTTAATATTTTATTTTTAATGTTTCTAAATTCATTTTTAACATCAGAAAATAATTATACTCTAATTTTATAAATTTTTAATTAAAATAATTTGTTATTTTGCTAAAAGAAGAAAAAATGTTAATTTTTAAAAAGAATAAACAAATTTATAAAATCAGATAAGTAAAGCATAATCATTTACACAATAATTTTTTAAAGGCCTTGATTGTGTGTCGATGTAGTGAATTGCTGGTTGAGGGTGAACAGAATAATTCTATTAATTAATAATTTAATTGTACTGTCATCAAACTAGAAGGCATACTGGTAGCATTCAATTGAATTGTATTTTCTTTGATTTTGTTTTCCTAACGAAGGAGTTTGCCGGTAAGTGTCTGTAAATTCTGTTAAAAAAGTACAGATTTATCACTCATCTCGTATGAAATACAAGTAAATCTGTCACAAAACTTTCAACAAGCTTAAAGATTTCAACTGCAGATCTCGGCCTATCCGCGAACTGTGTGTCTGTGGCGAGATTTAACTTCAGTTAATTGGCCTGCAGCCCGTGGACAGTAGTTAAACTGTGTAGTGACACATTAAACTACACTGTATTCTGGTTACATTAGGGGGAAAAATTAAATACCCTATAAAGAACATATTGATACCTTGAAGTCACTATCAAGTTATGGAGAACACTCAGCCTCTACCAACCATATTTATATTTATAACGACATAAACACAAACTTTAAGGTACTACACATAACGATGAAGTATACAAATTACCTCAGTTATCCAAGTTTCTGTATTAAGGGTCTGCTGTAGTGGCGGCCATCTTGGATTTTTATCCCATAAGAGCAATGTTAAATTTCAAACCATTTAATTCGTTTACTTTTTATCATGAAATTGTTTGCAAGGTCTCATTTTAAGCACAGTCACAATACGCATCCGTCTTGCAACTTACATTTAAAAAAAATTTGTTATGTAATTGACATTTTGTGAGTACAAAGTTTGAATTTTTTTCCTAACACAATGCGAAAATAATAATGAAAAATAATTTGCAAGCCGGATCAGAAATTTTATAAAGAATATTCAGTTTTTTTTTT
>JAGFPH010001097.1:226914-241680 GCA_018207615.1 Philaenus spumarius | reverse complement strand
AAAAATGTATTGTATTTCACGCGATTTCCGACTTTTGAAGCATATACAAGGCTAATTTTCCTAAAGAAGCATTCAACGAATTTCTTTTAAAAAAATATATAATACATACAATGACCTAATGTATGTGTTTACCAAGTTTGGTTAGTATTGAGCATTTATTTTGTTCAGTACATGTGTTTAAAAAATGTATTTATTTTGCGTGTTTGTACATGACCGATGTTTTTACAAATGTTTTACGTTACGGCGTAGGGCTGGCCGTAGGGCTAAGTTATATTCGCTACCTTCTTGACTTTAATATATATCATTCATTTTGCTTATCTAGAAGTATTTTGACTTACTCTCAACATCTAATATTTTTCCTGTGAGAAGACTTGAGACTGTTAAGTTAGGCTACTAAATTCCATTCAAAGAAATAAATCCTCTTTTTGCCAATGTTACAATAGTGGTGTAAGCTACTGGTGAAAGGAAAAAGTGTGTGTGGGGGTTGTGTGGTAAATGTAACCCTAATCGTGTGATTGGATTAAAGTACCAAGTTTGTCAAAGTGAGTAGAAAGTCAAACAAAGTAGCCTAGGCTATAGAAGATTGCTCGAAACCAAGATGCATTACAGTCCAGAAGATTGCTCGAAACCAAGATGTATTACAGTCCAGATGATGAAAGTAAGTTTTAAGTTGTAGGCTGGTTTTAGTTAAATAATTTGCGACAATTTTAGAATAAGGGACCACTAGCTAAAACCCTAAACTTAAACTATCTTTATAGTCTCTAGTCACAGTTCCAGTTTAACATATAAGAATGATAGCACATCTGAAGATGTTCTTCTAAAATCTTTAATGTCGGGTATAAGCAGGATGCTCAAGGTAGAGAAAACATTCCTCGACTCCATGTAGTGACCTAAATTTTCGGGAATTGGGTCAATATTCCGAGTGTATAGGCCTATTGGTCTTTCCTACCTCCAGGAAGTCCAGGAAGGAAAAGTTGGTAACACCGGATGAAAATTTGAGTCAAATTACTTCTTTTACTTTGATAAAATAAGCTGGGCAAAAGTTATTTCACCTGGCCATATTGCATTTAATCAAGATATATTATATCCTGAAGTGCAAACTTAGTAGGCTAGCCTATCTAGTCACAGTAGGCTATGTTTACTAGCATTCAATGTGCTATTTTAACAGGTTCTTGCCTAATGGTAGGCTATTTTAAAGTTCCTCACTGGAATCTTTTGTCAGTGTATTCTAGTTAGCCTAATAATAGGCTTTTATCAGCTTGGTCCCAGTCAGAATGTCGAGCAATAAGCTCCGCCTATACATACCTAACCTTGAGGCTTTAATAATTAATTTGATGAAATTACAATATAGGCTAAACCACCTTGTCCAAATCAAAGTAAAAGAGAGATAAATTTTGCCATATTGCGTCATAGGGCCTAGATGCCAAACCTATAAACAGAAAAATAGGCCTAATCTCAGGGTTCATACGCGTCCTGGAAAACCTGGAATTTCATCTGTTGTCCTGGAGAACCTGGAATTGTCCTTGAATTTTCTGTGATGTCCTTTAAAATTAGGTTTCTGTCCTGGAATTTTGCCCTCTATTCCAAAATACTGATTTCATTTCTAAATTTTATTTTCTGATCTGAGTATGTATACCATGCGTACATGTAACTAGTTTTGACCGTTCAAACCTAATAACAATTTAAGATGAGAGAATGCAGGTTGTTGAAAATTCATACTATAGTAATTTTGAAATTTAATAGTTAGACTATCTCCACCAATGGAAAAAGTCCTACCGTTAAATTTTAAACATATAAGGGAAGATGATTGGGCGTACAGAATCAAAGGAGCTGGTTTTTCAAAATATTACAAGTTGTTCAAGTTTTTCTATAAAAGAAACAATCAACAGTTGAGAAAATTTTTGACAAATTAACTTAATTAGATTCTGTTGTTGTGATGGTGTCTATTTTGTAATGTTTAGGTTATCTCAACATGTTAGTTGACAACCTAAAAATTACACAAATTTCCTCTTTTTTTTAGTAATTCAATAAATGTAAATTGTTTTCAATCAAAATATATGTATACAATTGGCCAAACCCCATCCAGGAAACAATGTTTCAATGACTCAATTTCATATATTCTTTAGTTAACTCTCACTTCACGTATTTCAATTATGCAATTATTTAAAATATAAATTACAGTTCATCAGTAACATCAGTCCTAGACAATTCTGTAAAATAATTTTCTTAAGTTCCAAAATCAGTGTTAATTTTACTATTTTTTTTTTAAATGTTTTTGTTCTCATATGGCCTATTTTGGTTGGGGACACTAAACAAACAAAAAACAAAACATTGTTTGATTTTAATCTCATCATTTTTTATGACATGTATTTTTCATTCAAGAGCTGTACCTATCTAAAAAAAAATACTACTTACCATAGAATTGTGTGGTTTAAGTGTCCTGGAAAATCAAGATCTTGTCCTGGAATTGTACTGGAAATGTCCTGGAAATTCTTTTTGAAAAACCTGTATGAACCCTGAATCTAGTAAGATAAGCAGTTTATTTGTTTCAAATTGGCCATTTTAGGCCTATTTATTGTTAAATTTTTTTAACTGTAATTCATAACAATTACTCGGGTCAACTTAAAATTTTATGAAATTGGGCCAATCCGAATATATCTATTGGATGTTACATTTTTACTCGGTATATTGAAATAAAATAAAAATAACTTTTTAAATATTTGTATTGATAGGCCTACCTTCTCAAATATATTTTTAGTAAAGTTACAGTGAAATTAATTAATACAGGCTAGTTCTATAATATTAATAAGTTTTAAAATAAAGCCTAAAATAAAAATTGTTACATGTAACGGATGTTACATAAATAAAGGAGTTTTAACTGCCTTGTAACATTGAAAATTTGGACTAAAAGTTCTGTGCAACTTAGAAAAATAAAATTTTCCTTCATATTACTTCTTTTTTAGAAACTCAAGGATTAATGTCATATAGTTAAAAGTGTTACTAAATGAAAAATACATTAAAAATTAATAATGAAAACTAATTGTAACGGATGTACAAAATTTTCCTTTGACCAATATCTTCTATTTTAAGTCCTTAGTACAAACAACCTTAGAGAGTCAAATATTGAAGACTAACCTTAGATAGGCCTATATATGTATTTTCTTAAAATTAGCACTTACTAAATTAAACTGTATGCGTAATGGTACACGTTATTTTTGCTCACGGTATGCTTTGATGACTTACTTCAGGCGCCATTTGTTAATATTTGGCACATAAAAAACTCCTCTGGTGTTAATTGGTAGGCCTACTGGATCAGGGATAATTTCTTTTACATCCTCTGAGCAGTACCATAAAAGGTCTGGTTTAACCGTCCACTTCCAACCTGTGACACCACTCATACACATGGTATTGATTTTAATCTCATTGCCTGAAACTTCGTCAACGATTCCCGGAAAGTATTTCTCCTCATAAACAACAATGACGAAGTTACCAACAGCAGGTTTAACTTGGCTGTATCATTCAAACCTTTGTCGTCCTCTTCAGATAGTGGTTCAATGCCTTCTAGTTCAGAATTGGAGTACCTAAACATCGGGATACCTCACACGACATGATCTTTTCGCTCCTATCTTCTGCGACATTGGTTCTGGATCTCCATAGACTTTGCACATCTTCATTTGAGAAACACGCATAGGCCTAATTCCAGCTTGAACTGAGACAAAATTGTAGTTAGACAATAGGCTATATAATATATGGAATAAGAACTAACGAAAAAACAAATAGGCTAACTAAATGTCGGGGCGCAAATTTACTATTCAACCCACGGCAACCGAAATGCAAGAATAATAATTTAAAAAATAGCCTAAAGTTCTAACTTATAGTAGTCTTTAGTCACACTATGTTTACCTGTATTCAACATTCAACAGTAAAATATAAAACAACGTCGTCGTCTGCAAAACTATCAGCCGAGGGTCGAATAGTAAATTTACGCCAAGCTCATCGAGTGATAAGAAAGTTCATTGACCACGCCCTTTTATCAGCCTTACTGTAGGCCTATGTTTACAAATTGGAAACATACTGTGACTAAAGACTAAGTCAGAACTTCAGATTATTTTTCCTTTTTAATGCTTGCGTTTCTGTTATACATAGAGACAATAATTAATATAGGCCTACTAACTTATTTATATTTTACAATGTTTATTAATTATTGTTTATGTAGGCCTATACAACAGAAACGTAAGCAATAGCCTAACGCAACAAACAGAAGAAAAAACAATAGCCTAAAATCCTAACTTATAGTCTTTAGTCACTGTAAGTTTCCAATTTGTAAACATATATATAAGTTAGTAGACCTATATTAATTAATTATTATCTATGTGAATTGGACACTCCACCTACACAGTAGGCCTACTCCATGCAGAAACTGATCCAGACAACTTTAAATGTAGGCCTAATGATTTCCGACATTAATTAGCCAACCCAGTTTCATATTTTGTTTTTCAGAAATGTTGGTATTGCAACATTTGAAGCCCAATAAGCCTAATTGTTAAGAATTACCCAACTAGGCTTTCTATTTAGCAAACAATACTGACATAAATTGAACAGTTTCTTATTTAAAAAGTGAACGATATGCTAACTTTTCAAAAATATTAAACAAATCTAGCCTAAACTAACCAAAGCTCTTAAATTGTTCGTCACGTATAACTACTGTAGCCTACTCTTTGGTAATTCTTCGGTATAGTGGCCTCAACTACAAACTTTTTCATATGAACAGCACGAAAAGGCAATAAACCTAGAAATTACTTTTACTGACAATTTACTACCTTCAAACCAAGTAGCCTATACCAGCAAACTGTGACACTCTTTTATCGCACTGCACTTTTACTTTTTTCTTATGGCATTCAATTTCTCAACAAGTTTTTTACACCGAAAGTTGTGTTTCCCCTCCTCTAACCACATGTCCGATCCACAAACTGGGCATTTTTACTTTTTGGTAAAACTTGAGTGATCGTATAAATATTTTATTAATAAATCTTCGAATGCAGATAACTCTATGAAAGATATAACGTTATGTTCACAACCATCACAAACAGGAAACAGTGATCATTCCAACAAGTAGTGGTATACGGAAAGTTTACCATTTGCTTCAATGTAAACTATCAATAATCCAAGAAGGTTACAGGGAAGAATTATGAATTTTATTATGTAGTTTTTAATATGTTCACATTTATATGCGATTTTCATCAAGCCTATATGTGTGTACCATTATAAAGTCACAGGACTGTGGTTTGTAAGAATCATTTCAAAATTATTAATTTTTCCCATTGCAATGTATAAACTTTCAAAAACATAAACAGCCACCACATCATTTTTTAAATACGGAATAAATTATAAGATAAACATGTTTAGGCCTAATTTAAATGCACAATACAATCATTGTTAGTGTAATTATTTTCATGTGGATATTAAGATGATTGAACTTTAGAAATGTTTGGCAGCAGGTTCTAGCTTATGTATAGTGAAACAAACTGGAGTAGGCAATTATTAATTTTTAGGTATGTTCATTATTAGTTTAAATTACCAGACGTATTGGTATTTTAGATTATTTGATGATTTAATAGTTTGTTCCTTTTTTTTTAAATTCTCAATTGAAATTAATTATAACGTAGGAGATTACATATGTTTTGTTGTGCATAGTAGAACTAAAATTACAACATCTTGGTCTAGCCACAATTAAACTGGTTCGTTTTACCACCACCAGATACCATTGGTGTTTGTTTTCTTCACTTTTGCATTCAATATGGGAATGTTTACCATATTGTTTCACAAAAACAAAATGATTTTAAAACTTTCAGTTGTAATTAATTCTATTTTGGGAATTAAATGTGTCTTTGTTAAAGATTTATAATATATTATTTAGATTTTTACTGTATACCTCGGCACAAATTTAGAACAAACAATTTTGTTTAATAATAAATATTTAAATGAAAGTTGATGAACAGGAATGAATGAATGAATGATGTTACAGTAGGGCTACATAACAAACTTAGATTTTTATTAGGAAAACAAAAGCTTTTGTCTTATTATATTACTAAAATTATCTATGATAAAAACATCTAACACTAAAATTACAAATTAATTCTGCAAGGGTAAGTATATAAGTATTAACAAAATATAAATATGTGGCCAACCAATTATTTAAATTTGTCTTAAAACTAATTATTTAGCCTACTATTAGATAGACTGCATGTAGGCTGTCTTATTAAACATGTACTTATTAGATTCATGAATTTTATAGCCTAAAACGGAATTAATAGGCTACTTATGCAGTCGTATTTTATGATTTGCTTTGCCTACAATAAGAGATTTCCAGCTTAAAAAAATTGTCTTGTCCTAAATACAAATGTAGGTATAGGCCTACTTCATTCCATACAATTTATTATTAATATTTTATTTATTTAAGGCGAAAATCCTGGGTGGTTATCATTGCCTCATTCATTCCATACAAATTATGTTTGGCTGGACAAATTATGTTTGCTAAAACACAAAACTGCTTAATAAAATATCCTACATAATAGTTATGGCCATGTTGCCTATTTTTGTCTTAATTGTAGTTTACAGTGATTCAGTGCAGGGCAAAACCAGTTATTCATAATATAAAACTTTTTCGGAATTATTAGCAGCCTACTTAAATATCGTTAATTCCTATTCCACTTCTCCATATTATAAAACTATACTTCAGTAGGCCTATTGATTAAAACAAATCATAATAGGCTTCTTTAACAAAAATCATGCTACCATTGTTCTTAAGAAAAACACACCTCATGAAAGTATGTGACGATGATGATAGGCTACTAATGTCTACACGAAGAAAATTACCAAATGTTTAATAAAATTTATGATTACTGTGTAGCCTAATATTTACTACAGTACACATATTTTACCAAGGTATTATTGCATATTATTAACGTAGGCTTAGATGCTTTTTTGCTTAAAAAAAAAAAAAAAAACGCTACTTCCAGCTTAGCTGATTAGGCTACCCCACATATAGGCTAATTTTCTAGCAGTTTAAGCCAATTTAATTTAACCTGGACTTTTTTAAAAGAGTCACAAATTAATTAGGCCTACCTATGTGTTTGTCTTCATACAAAATTAATTCATTCTAAATCAGTTAATAATCATTTGTATATCCTTACCCTAAAATAGTAAAATTCTCAATGTTATTGCTAACAGTGACATTCAATATTGTTGGGTCAATATGTCGTGTTCTCCAATGCGAAAAAGTTCATAACTCCTAAACAAAATTTATGATATCTCAGTGATTTAAAAACTGCCTGAACCAGTGAAAAATGGACTATAATCCCCTTGGCTGCACTTACCCCGATCGCTGGGGCAAGTGGAGCCACACACGACATGGTCACAAAATAAATTTCCCCAAAAACACTGTAGGTCCTATAGAATTTAAAAAAATGAACTATATCACTTTGATAGCCAATAAAAAAAATGGTACCAGAAACTTTCACATACTTTCTCACAAACATGTTTAAATTATTAAACAGATTCACAGTGACTTCATTATTGTAGGAGAGATGATTTTATACTAGGAGATTAATTAATAAATATTATTATTATTAGCTAGAGATAAAATTATTCGATCGATTTCGAACAAATTTGCACCAAACACGTCAATTAGATGCACGAAAAAAGGTTTTGAAAAACAACCCTCTTTTATGGCCAAAAAACTCCCAAAAATCAGATATTATTATTATTATTAGCTAAACGAGAATTTTTAGAAAGATGCGGTTTATTGCATATGGCAGGGTGCATTAAAGGCTACCGTACAAATAAGCCAAATTTTATCAAAATCGTTAGAGCCGTGTTTTTATTTTTTAAAAATAACAGATTTTTTGCCGAAATGGCGGTTGTTTTTCAAAAATTTTCAAAACCGTTTTGCGTGCATCTATACAGGCCTATTTGACATGTCTGGTGCAAATTTGTTCGAAATCGATCGAATAGTTTTTGCTCTAGCTTTGTATACATACAGACAGAAATTTTGTAAAAACCACTTTTTTGGACTCAGAGGGTCCCAAAACGGATATTTCCACAAAAATCTTAACATCGATTTTTTTTGCGATCACTATACTTTCTCTATACTATAGTATAGTGAGAAAGTAAAAATATAAAGCATTCCAAATTTCATTAACTTAAAATAATAACTTGGTCAATTCAGTTTAAAGTTGAATTATGCAAAAACGTGGCCCCACTTCACCCTACATGTATTTAGATACAAAATATGATAATCAAATTTAAAATTTCACAATAATATATGTATTGTTTGGTTTTTGCATTATGGACTGGTAATATAAATGTAAATACCTTTTTTTGTGTTCCCCTCACAGTTCCGTGACTTATTTCTGAGCCGGCGACGATCGTTTCGCCTATTTCATTCAGGCATTGTCGAACCGATTTTCATTTGCTTTGTATAAATTGGTTTGATTAACAGAACAAAATGTTAAAAGTTAAATTTAAAAAGATATTTTCTGACTAAAATGTTATTAAAAATCATGCCCAAGAGAAAATTATTAAAGTCGTGTTATTAGAGGTCAGAGAAGAATAACAAACATGAAAGGACATTAATAAGTTGTTATTTTATTAGTTTTAATCAAATTTAGTTTCTATCAAATTTTACCGATGCCGTGTTCTCCGACGCGAAAACGTTGTGATATCTCAGTGATTTAAAAACTGCCTGAATCAGTGAAAAATGGACTATAAGGCCGGCCACACACTGCAACAGTCGAGGCGAGGCATTTTGACTAAAGGCGTCTTGAGCGACAGAGAAAGCATAGGCGCTTACGGAGCACCAGTGGCGCACCGACGGGGGTGGACGAACGGGACCTGTCCCCCCCCCCCCCAGAAGGTCTTTTTAGTAATGTGGATTGTATTTTAAACTAATCGATCGTTGAATACGTAGTCGATATTCAATTAAAAATTACATTATTTATGATTAATTCGTGATGTGATCACGAAAAAATAATCGTTCTTTTTGAAATAAATATGATTTTTATCGTAACCATTCAGTCATTCTGTCTAAGTGTTTTACAAATAATAGAAACATATGAGAAATTGTGTATCAGGCGGGCTAGACGGTAGGGTACACACCCAGTGCTGTCAAATGGTGTATAATGAGCGGGTCAGCTCGACCCTGAGCTTAGTCGAGCCGACCCTTCCGTCGCGAAAATCCATAGAAGTGGATAAATTTAACAAACCCGCACCGTTACGACATTTGTCGGAAGGATGCGCGCGCATTCCACCTCACCACAACTACTGTCACAACTACCATGAATTGCAAAATTATTATGGACGAATAGTGAAAGAGATCGAACGTTCTTTCTGGTTTTGACCTGTGGCTATATCTATACCCAACCCGCGTGGAGCGGAGCCGAATCGACCCGATCCGTTATGCTATCAGAGCGTGGAAAAAATCGACTCCGTCCATGTCGACTCGGCTCGCTCGTGTAAATTTTGAAGTACACAATAATCACTTTGAAATAAAACCCGCGTTGGCAACGCTCAATGCCCGGTTAACTTAAATTTGCCAGCGTTGATAGCGTTCGTATAACATGGCCCACATTTACCCAATTAACTGACGTTTACGCGATGTTGAAAACGCGGCGCTATCAGCGCTCGTATAACGGTCCTAAAAGGCAGCGCGCTGGGGTGCTGGCTAGACCGTCATTCAAGGTCAGTGAGGGGTGATCTTGCGGAAAGAATGTTTATATTGCACTATTGTCTGACTCAAGCCCATCACCATTCACTTTAAAAAAATATATAATGTTTCAGACCTTGAAATAGGTTAAAGAATTTCCATCCGTTTAGGATTAATTTGTTGATATATACAGTATATATATTCTGACCTGAGCTTAGTCCCCCTCCAAAGCCAAATCCTCGGTGCGCCACTGCGGAGCACCATACACTGCAAGAGACGAGGCGAGGCGAGGCGGAAAGGCGCCTTTAGTCAAAAAGCGAAGCAGACAACAATTATGTTTCGTCGAAAGTCATTTAGTCAAAGCGTTCCGCGCATGCGCAAAGTCGCGTGACTTCCACCGCTCTGTACTTTCTGTACTGAACTGTGAAACCACGCCAAAACTTTGGTGTCTTGACTTGCCTCGCCTTCTGCTGTGTGTGTTCGCTTTGCGACAAGGCAATTCGAGCGTCTTGTCTTACATTGCCTTGCCTCGCCTTGACTGCTGCAGTGTGTGGCCGGCCTTACCCACCTGCCCTTACTGCTCTAGGCATGTTGTAATAGGAAACTCAGGCCTTGGCTGCACTTACCCCGGTCGCTGGAGCAAGTGGAGCCAGTCACAAAAAAACATTTTCCCCAAAAACACGGCATAGGATTTTTTTTAAATGTAGGCTTACTACATCACTTGATAGCCAACAAAACAAAGATAAGGCACGCCAAATTTCATTAATTGATATTAAATAATAACTTGGTAAATTCAGTTCAAAGTTTAACTATGCAAAAACGTGGCCCCACTTCACCCTAGTACAAATTGACTGATGAATAGTCTTTATTGGTCGACATTTTTTAGGTTCCTGTTTAAAAATGTTTGTTGGAAAGTTAGTTATATAAACCTGAAGTATAGGCTGCTGTAAATGGTTTAACCTACAATTGCGGGAGCACAGGGCGTAGGCGTGCAAGGGAGTCCCCTGCCCTAGACTAAAAGAAGCTACAGAAGGTGGCCAAAGTTTCTTTAAATGTACTCCATTAAGAAAAAAATACTATATTTTGCAGGAAATTGAATACTATGGATAATTAAATAACGTATTTTGTTCGTTTTTATTAGTTGGCATTTTTAAAGTTTTGTTTGTGTGTTTAAAACCCTTTGGCTCCCGACGTCCGAAAATTCGGACGTTGCGTGTATGGTGCGTTGAATCCATACGAATCAGTCCGAATTTTCGGACGTTCGGAAAAAAATCATATAAAATACAAATCATTAGTGAATCTCTATGTTTATTATATCAATGGAATCAGAAAGAACTGCTCTATTTACCTCTATGAGCTTTACTTAAGTTAACAATTACCTCTATGTTCACTACAACGAAGATAATTGTGATATATACGTTGGCTGTGCTTTTGTCATCTGTCAGATGGTAAATAACTTGATTTGTGTGTTGGATTTGATTATGGCCCATATATTATGTTGGAGGACGTGATTGTTTTGGCATTTTTGGTTATTTTTATTGTGAAAAATTGTGATTACGAAGCGAGTACATTCACTTGTTAGTGACGTTTATATTCTTGTGACTATATATAGGCTACGTACAACTAACCGCAGAACTGGTTACGTAGTAGCCTAATTAAAAAAAAAAACTTAATAACTCTGTCATTTTTCAATATAATGTAGTGAAATTTCAGGTTTTTGTTCATTTTTAAGTGTAAAATTATGTTATGTGGACAAAATTGTTCTAGATATTTTTGTGTGTGTCATTTTCAAGACTAAAGTAAACAAAATTTGTTTCCCGAGTAACGATTTAAAAAATTTCATATCTAACATAGATTTACTCCTATTTTTGAAAGATACTACCTTATAGAACATTTCATTCCAAACAAAATTTTAAAAAAATCATCAAAATTTATTAGTAATTAAATTTAGCCTAATGTATATATTTTTGTGAAACACTGAAAATTCGCTAAATTGAGCCTGGGATTTTATGCACATACATAACAGATAATGGTTGGGATTTTTGGAACATATGAAAAATTGGATGTCATGAGCCAAAGGGTTAAATAATTTTTGTTGGAAAGTGAAATAGCACTGTATGCAATAAACAAACTTAAATTCAGCTTAGATAATAATAATAATGAATTAGTTCATACAGTTTGTATTATTTTAAAATGTAAAGCGTAATGCACTGTAGAAACTTCTAGAACACTTCAAGCTTGAGGTAAACATGTTAGTCTTATCAGTGATCCATCGGGCATAGTTCCCTCTCTGTCTTTCTCTACAACTGTTACGTGAAACTAAACCCGCCTGAGTTTGATTATTTCGTAAATTACTTACTATTTTAAATACATTTATAAAAGTACAGGAGTAGTTGTCTGATGTTTTTTATATCGAACCCAGGGATTATAAATGGGGAGGCATTTTTGAAAACCCGAAAAGTCACCCCTTAGTATGAAAAATATTGTATTTCTTTAGTTACAGTTATTATACCTCTTACGAAAATACAAAAAAAAAAACATTTGTTTGGAGGGGTTTTATAACCAACAATTTTAGCTCAACTTGATGTTCTTTGAGTGGAAGTAACTATTTTTGTAGATTTTTTGTATTAGAAGTAAACTGTTTAGGGTTTTATCGAAAGAAATAAGTTTGGCATATTATTCTGCACATTTTGTGCTTTTGCACGACCTTATACAGGAGCTCGCTTGGTTCCCCCAAAATCTATCGAAACGTAAAGTACCATAAAAATAACCGGTTCAAATTCACGTGTGGGCACTTTCTGGTCCGAGACCCACGGCTGAGCTTGTACGCTGCGAGCGAAGCGAAGCAGTCCATAACCCAAGGTCGGAGAGCGAGTTTTTCCGCTGAGAGTGGAACGAAACAGCGCTTGATTGAGTTGAAGCTAGACTAGAGGCTTACAAATATAATACGGGCAGCTATTCAGCGCCTTCGTGAGTAGACCGATTTCCCCAATAGTTGGTTGAAACCCTAAAATATACAAACTTAATTTTGGAAATTCGCTGAACTCACGTCAGCGGTTCATCTGCGTGGTCGAATTATTTATATTAAGGGTCTGCTGTAGTGGCGGCCGTCTTGGATTTTTATCCCATAAGAGCAATGTTAAATTTCAAACCATTTATTTCGTTTATTTTTTATCGTACAATTGTTTGCAGGTCTCATTTTAAGCACAGTCACAATACGCATCCGTTTTGCATTTTATATTTTTTTAAATGCTTTTGATTTGTTATGTAAAATTAATAATGAAAAATAATTTGCAAGCCGGATCCGAAATTTTATAAAGAATATTCAGTTTTTTTTTCTACATTCAATTGAAATTATAAAAGACACACTTATAAAATGGTTTGTAATGAGGCAATGTAAAAGCGTCCAGCTGCAAGAAATTGCACTGTTTAGATAGAGATATAGTGGGAAGCGCTTGCGTTTCTGGTTGCTTTCTCGTTTACTGGAGCAGACCCTTAAGTGTCTTCTCTGAGAACTTTTAACAAAGTCCCAAACTTGGAGTTCTGTTTCCTCCTTTACCTTACTAGACCACTGACGGGAGAAAAAAAAGAAGAAGAAAAAGCAAACATCGGATAAATTCACATGTTTCTGATTGTTTGGTATGTTGTTAGGGTACCTACCAGTAGTGTAAAACGAAGTTTGCAGCTTCGTAAGACTTGTGCTAACTTCGTGGTGTTCGAAAAACCTCGACATTTTCCCACTGATTTCAGTTTATGGCCCGAAACTCTTAAAAAGGTGCTTCCTACGGAAAAAGTCACGCTAACCTTTTTTGACGCTGTGAACATTTCCTATAATTTGAGCCCAACCCCAATTTTTTAGATCCAATAAATCCCAAAATACAGGACCTCGAAATTGGATTTTATTTTCAAAAAGTGCAAAATTTCAGTTTTTGTCGTCTGTCGGGCTAAATATTGGCTGAGATACTCGTTCTACGTGAAAATGTATAGCAGGTGAAGTTGTAGAGAAAATATTTAGCTTTCATTTAAGCCCAGAACGAAGTCGGGCAGGAGTTTTTCAAGGCCCAGCAGAAATTGTCCGTTTCACAGCGGAATGTTGTGCGCCAAGTAGACACTAAGTTTCAAGGATTCGATTTTAGAAATAGCTGCAAATGCGGGTGAATGGGGACAACCCGGACAACAGATTGTACCGCGTCTTTCGTGTACAGGCGTTCTGAAACAACTCACCTTGCTGAGGGTGTGGAACGCATCTACGAATATTTGGCCGAAAACCGTAGACTTGCCACTCTGCCCTGGATTTGAAATGTTCCTCCGCGCATTTACCAGATGGTTCATAAGATAATTTGAACCGGGTACCGTAGTTTTATGGTATTTTACGTTTTGATCTATTTTGGGGGAACCAAGCGAGCCATAAGGTCGTGTAAAAACAATGTGCGGAATAATATCCTACATTAATGTTGTTAGTTAAAACTCTAAAAATGTTTCATTTTCGTGGAAAAATCTAAAAAAATTGTAACTTCCTATCAAAAAACGTACTTCCGGTTGTTGGATTTTTTCGGCTAACGAACCCGTCCGAGCGGCGTAGAAAACCTACGTGTGTACCAAATTTGACCCAAATCGGACTTAAAATGCGGCCAAATTTATATTTGTAGAAAAACCGTAAAAAAATTCATTGTCATAGGAAAAATCTCAAAAATAGTTACTTCCTATCAAAAAACGTACTTCCGTTTGTTGCATTTTTTCGGCTAACGAACCCGTCCGAGCGACGTAGACAACCAACGTGTGTACCAAATTTGACCCAAATCGGACTTAAAATGCGGCCGCTAGAGTGAGAACACTTATAAAAATATACAGGGTGTATCAGGAAGAAACGGAAAGAATTGCAGGACGTGTTCTACTGGTGAAAATAATGAAAAAAGTTCCTATAAACATAGGTCCGAAACCCTTCGTTTTCCAGATATCCGCCATTTTGTTTTTTGTACAAAATAATTTAAATCTAGAGAACGGTTTGACTGAATAAGTTCAAACTTGGTATGAAGTTTAACCTGACAATGATATACCTCAAG
>JAGFPH010001097.1:215917-226814 GCA_018207615.1 Philaenus spumarius | reverse complement strand
AGGTAATATTTAATATTATTATTAACATATTATCCTATATAATATTAATAATTATATATTTGAATTTTTAATCTATGATCCGCTGTAAAATATTCTGCAATAAATATAAAAAAAAAATTCGACCACACAGCTGGACCGCTGACGTGAGTTGAGCAAATTTACAAAATTAAGTTTATAGGCCAATGTTTTAGGGTTTCAACCAACAATTTGGGAAATAGGTCTACTCACGAAGGCGTTGAACAGCTGTCTGTGTATAGCAATATATTAGTAGAATTTGTTTGCGCCTAGTGGCCTCACGAGTTTGCACCACTTGGCTTCAAACCGGGTACTTTTATGATATTTTATGTTTTGATCGATTTTGGGGGAACCAAGCGAGCTATAAGGTCGCGTAAAAAAACAAAATGTGCAGAATAACATCATACATTTATACTTTTAGAAAAAACTCTAAAAACATTTCATTCTCGTAGTAAAAATCTCAAAAAATTGTTACTTCCTGTCAAAAAACGTACTTCCGGTTGTTGGATTTTTTTGGCTAACGAACTCGTCCGAGCGACATAGACAACCAACATGTGTACCAAATTTGGACCAAATCGGACTTAAAATGCGGCCGCTAGAGTGCGAACACACATATATATATATATATATATATGAATTTTAATGACACCCTAAAACGTGTTCTGGGGACCTTGATCGGTGCTCATTTGCTACTCCCGACCTTGGGTCTCACCATAAGGGCCACTGCAATAGCTCATTTTTCCTATGGAAATTCGCTAATTAAAACAGGGCTAGGTCCGGGCCCCCCCCCCGGGCCCTGTGACCAGAGTTGCACCCGCCCCACCCTTGTGGGGGCCATGATTTACATTTACCATAGCAATCAATTGAATAAAATAACAGATAAAACAGCTGTTTGCTCCAATATTTCCATTAACAGCTGATTTCAAACTTTGAAGCAATTGTTTATTTCTAACTTATAGGTTAGGTTTTTATTCAAGTGTAGACCAGAGCCTTGCTGGTTCTTTTAAACTTTATTATAACTGCTATATTATAGAATATATGAAATAATTTTATTTGAAAATTTAACATTACTTACTGTCTTAACTTTAGTATTGTTATTAATCCTACAACTTTATTATAAAGGAAACATAACATGATTATGTGTACAGAAGGTTCCAACGTGGTTGGAGTGCGAAGCTCGCAGGGGATTCCCCTATTCATATTATAAAGATTTAAAATTTGTTTGTATGTAGGAGGTAATCTCTGGAACTACTGAAATGATTGAAAAAATAGTTTTACCATTAAAAAGCTACTACACTATCCCTGCGTAGCATAGGCTACAATTCATTTTGATTTAAGGGTTGAAATATTAATTGTCATACTTTCCTTACACAATTTGAACCTAAAGAGCTGAAATTTTGTACATTTATTTCTTACAGGATACGTAGTAAAGTAAACTTGATTTTCATTCTGTCGCGTGCTGCTAAGGGGTGAAAATGTGATAACTACCCTTAAAACAATTCAAATTTATTTATATTTTCCTTAAAGTTAGTGAGCTGAAAGTTTGTACCATTATTTTTTTACAATATACATAAAAAAAGTATCATAGACTGACATTTTGTCACGTGCTGCTAAGGGGTGAAAATGTGATAACTACCCTTAAAACAATTCAAATTTATTTATATTTTCCTAAAAGTTAGTGAGCTGAAAGTTTGTACCATTATTTTCTTACAACATACATAAAAAGTATCATAGACTGACATTTTGTCGCGTGCTGCTAAGGGGTGAAAATGTGATAACTACCCTTAAAACAATTCAAATTTATTTATATTTTCCTTAAAGTTAGTGAGCTGAAAGTTTGTACCATTATTTTCTTACAACATACATAAAAAAAGTATCATAGACTGACATTTTGTCGCGTGCTGCTAACGGGTGAAAATGTACCAACATCCCCTATAAAAATTTTGATTTGTATACTTTCCTTAAAGCTAGAGTATAAACCCTTAATAAATTAAGGAATTTAAAAATAAGAAACCACTGTTATATCCTAATTAAAAATAAATAGCACATATTGGAATTTAATAGTAGGGCCTATTTATATAAAATAATCTGTCTGACGCGAGTCACCGCGGTTGTTGTCGAGCGAAGCGAGCAAGGGGGGGGCGGAGCCCTCTAGTTATAAATGTAAAAAGAAAGGAACATACGTTGAGGTTAAGAGGTTGCCTAAAAAATACTTGTTAAATTATTATTTCAGTACTTTATTGTTATTATTTTTTGAAAATCTTTGAAAAATTTTACAACATGTCAAAGATTTATCAAAGTTTGATGAGTGAATTATTTCGTCAAAGAATCATCAAATTAAATCTTTGAATTTGATCACGTTAAATTTTGTCACGTCCGTTTTGTCATCCCGTAGTCTGTCCGAATCATCTTGAAAAAAGATCGAGAAAAAATAAATTCCTTTGAGATAACGAAAACGGAGAAGAAAAACTGATGAACCCAATTATTGGCAGGTGGCATCAGCACTACTATTGCGTAGCTGTTGTATCTAATCCTTCCTTCTTTCTGACGGACCGTTTCACCAGACTTTGTTGCCGTAGCATCCTTCTCGCAAAACGTGAAGGAAACAAACCCAGATTGCATTCCAATTTGGTTTCAGGCATTTTCATTAAGCTTAGGCTCTATTTAACTTATTTTTATACCAATAAATGTACGTTTTTTCACGAACATCTTTTTAACTTCTCCCGTTTTACTTTCTCACTATACTCTATAGAGAAATTATAGTGATCGCAAAAAAAATCGATGTCAAGATTTTTGTGGCTATATCCGTTTTGGGATCCCCTGAGACCAAAACAGTGGTTTTTACAAAATGTCTGTCTGTATTTATGTATACAAAGCTAGAGAGAAAAGTATTCGATCGATTTCGAACAAATTTGCACCAAACATGTCAATTAGGCGTGTGTAGATGCACGAAAAAAGGTTTTGAACATTTTTGAAAAACAACCCCCTTTTTAGACAAAAAACTTCCAAAAAATCGATTATTATTTTTTTTATAAAAAAACGGCTCTAACGATTTTGATAAAATTTGGCTTATTTGTAGTCCTTGATGTACCCTATCACATGCAAAAAACCGCATCTTTAAAACAATTTTCGTCTAGCTAATAATAATAATTATAACTGATTTTTGGAGGTTTTTTAGCCAAAAACAAAGTTGTTTTTTAAAAATTGTCTAACCCTTTTTTCGTGACTCTATACACGCCTAACTGACATGTTTGGTACAAATTTGTTCCAAATCGATCGAATAGTTTTCTCTTTAGGTAATAATAATAATAATAATAATAATAATACAGTATGTGCCAGTTTCTGGTACCGTTGTTAGCTGTCGTTGTAAGATAAAGGCGTAAAACAGAATGAATTTTAGCCTATTGTTTTACTAGTAGTTCTGTGAATAGTAGACCTCGCTCGTTGAAATAACAAATGTGGTTTTGAGCTTAGGTTAAAAATAGTGTGCCAGTAAGGAAGTAAGCAGAAGGTTTAGCCAGTGAAACATTATTTACAATTCCCGCGATTCCGGGATTTCTAGTTCTCGTTTTTATTTCTTTTCTTGAGCTTTAACTGCTAAAGATTTTCTTTTAGAGGCATTGTGTTTTATTTAGGTTAATAATGCGTAAGATAGCTAAAAATATCGCGTTATAGAGGGACAACATACAATTAAATATTTACATACTTAAATAACTCAAACTTAACAATGTATTTACAGTTCCATAACTTCCATATCATATTCCAATATTAGAAATAATGAAAACAAACTATGTTAAAACGTCGTGATAGTGATCTCAACCCATGTACCAACACTTCCCACGATGTCCTACGGTCATTTTTTGTATGTCCTTTATCGCCGCGAGGTTTCATCTCATTTTGTAATTCAAGTAAAGCTAAGTCAAATACTTTTATGAAATTTACAATGATAATTTACAGGTATACAGTTCAATTCTTTGATTTATCCTCTACACTTTCTTATAATAATAAGTCATTTTTGGGCAAATGATATATTCCTAAATTACTATTCAAAACAGGCCTAGTTTTGTTAGCAGTCTTGTAGTAGGAACATAAAAACTGGTGTTTTCAAAATAAGAAATTTGGAATTGATAAATATTTTTATACAATTCTATTTAGAACTAAATTACGAAATTTTTTTACATTTATGAAAAAAATTACAATAATTTTTGCTACTTTTTATGTAGGCCTAAAGTTAAACATTTTCCTTTCGTTACTGAACGTGATTGTTTCTTGAGGTAATAACTTTCTTAATTTTACTTCAATATTTTTTTACTGGCATATATGAATTCTTTAAACCTTTATCTTTAAAAAAGCTATTTAAAAATTTTCAATTGGTTTAGAATAAACGTATAAAAACGTGGTTGAAATACAAAAACTTGGACGATTTTTAACAAATTCGAAGTTTACGGCCATTTTGTGAGCTTACCGTTAGAGATACGGAAAAAATCAAGAATACAATTTTGTTTAAAATGTAATTTGCTTTAAGCAAAATGTTATTAGTTTTTAAATTCGACTTACGGTTAAACCACAAACTGGCTTTGGAAAAAAGCTTACACTGAGAGAAACGGTCCGGCCACCATTTTTATTTGATTTAAGGGGTGAAAAATGGAAAAAAAACCTTATATATACATGGCTCGGCCTAGGAATAAGGAACATTCATGCAAAAAAATCATCAAAATCGGTCAATGCGTTTGGCCGTAATCGTGAGACAGACATACAGACGAAATGCCGAACGGTCGAGTTAAAACGGAGACCTCGCTTACGCTCGGTCAATAACATTACAAAAATATTGACATAGGCGATAGGCCTAATTATTATCATTATTGTATTTTGTAAATGACATAAATGAATTGCATCAAGTAGCCTATATTTTTTTGTTACACATATCTACAGCCATAAATTAAGAGTCTTCTATACCTTGCGTAAAATAGAAAAAATATGCACTTCGTACTATCGTGTTTTGGACGCCGTTTTTCAACCTAAAAAGTTGTGAAATATCTTAAATTGTTCCTAAAGGCTATGTGCTTTTGTCTTATATCTCATAATTGAAAGAAATCGACGGCAACTCCTTTTAATCAACAGTTTAATTGAGTAAAAATTGATTATTTTCAATGCATTTTTTGGGAGTTTTAAGCAATAATTTCCATATTTTAAGCTAACACGTAAAAAATATAAAGCCTTCTTTATAACTTACAGTAGTTTCCCAGATTATTACTTTATAAATAGAATCCGAAACACGTTATTACGAATGCATGTTTCAACGATTTTGCGGCTTGAGTCAGACCTTCTGCATTGAAATCATACCGTACACTCGGGAGTTTTCTTCAAGGTAAAGAAGAGCCTTAAACTTAGACTTTTGAAGTGTAATGTTTCGCCAAATAACCAGTGTTTGAATATTATTATGCCCATTATATTATTAATCACTGAACTTAATTTGATGAAACTCGTTATAATCTGAATATAGGCGGAGGCCTGTATTATCTAGGGGATAACACCCCTGCACAAATATATAAAATCTTATAATTTCTCATGGTGATAGAGAGTTGAAATTTGCTACATAAGTGAGTGAGGAATGGAAAATATAAGGACTCTAATTTTGATAAACTGCGCTTAAAGAGTGAAAATGGTAGCCTATCACGCCTACACAATAAATATAGGCCTACATTTTTTAATTCTCACAAAGAAAAAGGAAAGCACTTTGAAATTTTTGTATTTAAGATTTTTGAATTACCCTCTCAACCCCCCATTTTGGGGTAAGGGGAGAAATGGTCGGTTACACCAAAATTTATCTCCCTTTATCATATAAAGATAACCCGAAGCTCATTTATTTTGTTTCTACTTGTTCCAAAGTTAAGGTTTGGGGGCTTTGTGGACACCTGTATAAAAATGAATGTGTCTGTGCTTCTTTGTCCTCTATAGACTCAAAAACAATTCGACCGATTTCATTAAAAATTTCACAGTTTATCCACGTTGTCGCCAGGAGTGTTTAGACATTACAATTACTACAGTCTAAGGGGTTTGCTACCCCCATACAATACATGTAAATTTAACTAACTTCCTACAAGCTACAGAACTCAAACTGTGCAATATTACTTCTAAGTGATATAAAACCATTTACAAATCGATTACTTAAATCAAAGGGATGAAATTGGATTACTACCTACCCTTAAAATTTAAATAATCATTTATACACTCAGTTTTTCTATATGCTCAAAAACTACTCAACTAATTTCGCTGAACATTTCACAATTTACCAATATTATTATTACCACGATTGTTTATGGTCACTATAATCAAAGAGATTAATGGGGTTAACTACCCCTATACAATAAAAATAAACTGGCCTAACTCCCTACAAGCTATGAAGCTAAATTTTTGTACTTTATTCTTAAGTTACATAAAAACGAATTTGCTATTCGATTACTTAAGTCAAGGTAATGAAATGTGATAGCTACCCTTGAAATTAAGTAATAATTAAAATGAGATACCGTACAGCTACCCAGATAAAATAAATTACACTAACATTAATTGCACGTATGTTTATACACGCTCTTCCACCTGCCCTGATCGTAAGAATTAGGCAGACTAACTATATACAGGATGTGCCACGGTGGCCGTGATTGTTAAAGCGTCAATGCTTTATCAATCGTCATGGCAACCATCAATGGAAAAGGCCCGGGTTCAATTCCCACTGAACCCGAATAATTTTCTAAATTGTTTCTTAACAGACATCGTTGGCTGTGGTTCGGATTCCACGTAAAACTGTAGGTCCCGTCTTCATTAGCCTTAAGTGCAAAACAGCAGGACGTTAAACACAAAAAAAAAAAACTATATACAGGATATCCCAAAAGTAAAGTGCCAAACTTCGGGAAGTGGTTCTATGGGTCAAAATAAAGAGAAAATCAAGAATACATTTTTTCCAAAAACGCTTCGTTTTCCATATCCACCAGTTTGTATTTTTAACAAAATAATTTATATCTAGAGAATGGTTTTACCGATTAAGTTCAAACTTGGCAAGAAGTTTAACCTAATAATGATCTATTTAAAGAAAAATAAGCGATAATATCCAATCATGCATTTAAAATGGCGGCTGTTTGAAAATTTCAAACCTAAATTACTCAAAAACCGTACATTTTATCAAAAAATGCCAAGACAACTTTTTTGTAGCCCTTTTGATTCCCTATCGGATGGCGTAACTGTCAAAACAACCGATAAATGATAATAGCTGTGTAGTAATTGGTTTGTTCAACCCGGCATCCTATACCAACGCAGTAAATCCTACAATATTGTATGTACAATTGATGTAATTATCTGTAACTTAGCTATTATACTTCATCCGATTGTTTTGACAGTTACACCATCCGATAGAGAATCAAAAGGGCTACTAAAAAGGTATCTTGACATTTTTTGTTAGAATATACGTTTTTTTTTTAGTAATTCAGGTTTGAAATTTTCAAACCGCCGCCATTTTGAAACGCATGATTGGATTTAATCGCTTATTTTTCTTGAGGTAGGCTATATAATTGTTAGGACAAACTTCGTGCCAAGTTTGAACTCAATCAGTCAAACCGTTCTTTAGATAGGAATTATTTTGTACAAAAAACAAAACGGCGGATATCTAGAAAACAAAGCGTTTTCGGGGGTGTGTTTGTATGAACTTGTTTTCTTATTTTTACCCATAGAACCATTCTACGAAGTTTTTAAATCAAGCTATAGCGAAGCATTGCTAAACTATTTTCATAAAAAAATTTCCTAAAAACTACAAGCATAATACAAATTTAATATTTTGACATAGTGCAGCTTATAAAAAAAAAACTTTCAAAGAAATTAAAATGGCCTAGCTCGTATATTTGCATGTAAAGTGTATTGAGCAGTTGGAATAGCCTTGGACGCTTGACAAACAAGTCAGGCGCACGATTTGGCAACGCTGATTCCCTCTCTCACTCGTGCAGGCCTACGACTGTGATAACAAGCCTGCCGGAGAGTTGCTAAATAAATTCAATTTATATTTTTTAACAAAACTACAGTAGTAGCTGTCCTATGTGTTTTTTAGTGTATTTGATTTAAAAAAAAGCTATTAAGTAAAAACTGAATATTTGATATATTAAAGACGAAATTGTAATTCATTAAAAATATAAAAGTTTATTCAAATAACGCAAAGTGTAATTACTTCAGCATGAAAAGGAACCATGAAAATCGGACAAATATAAATCCAGAAATAGCTGGTCAAGTATTGAAAGGCGTGCATAATATATATTGAAATTATAAAGTGGTTTCGCCCTAAAGTAACGCATTTCTAGAGTTTCTATCCAACCGGTTTTTTACGATTTTGAGTTGTTCAGGCTCTTCTATACCTTGAAGAAAACTTCCGAGTGTGCCGTATGATTTCAATACGAAAGGTCTGACTAAAGCCTCAAAATCGTTGAAACATGCATTCATAATACCGTGTTTCGGATTCTATTTATAAATTAATAATCTGGGAAACTACTTTAAGTTATAAAGAAGGCTTTATATTTTTCACGTGTTAGCTTTAATATGGAAATTATTGCTTAAAACTCCCAAAAAATGCGTTCAATACACAATGCATTGCGTGCTTCGCCGCATGTGCGTCCGCTTTAAAATATTAGTGATTATTACGTAGAATGGTTATAAAATAAAAAATAAAGTAATTTCTACTCATTTAGACTATAAATATAAATAATTCGACCACGCAGCTTGACCGCTGACGTGAGTTGAGCAAATTTCCAAAATTAAGTTTATATGCCTATGTTTTAGGGTTTCAACCAACAATTTGGGGAATAGGTCTACTAACGAAGGCGTTGAACAGCTGTCTGTGTGTACGCAATATATTAGAATTTGTTTCCTCCTAGTGGCCTCGCGAGTTTGCACCACTTGGCTTCGAACCGGGTAATTTTATGGTATTTTACGTTTTGGTCGATTTTAGGGGAACCAAGCGAGCTAAAAGGTCGCGTAAAAAAACAAAATGTGCAGAATAACATCCTACATTTATATTTTTAGAAAAAACTCTAAAAACATTTCATTCTCGTAGTAAAAATCTCAAAAAATTGTTACTTCCTGCCAAAAAACATACTTCCGGTTGTTGGATTTTTTTGGCTAACGAACTCGTCCGAGCGACATAGACAACCAACATGTGTACCAAATTTGGACCAAATCGGACTTAAAATGCGGCCGCTAGAGTGCGAACGCATATATACATATATATATACTAGTGGACCGGGCAATGCTTCGCTATTGCTTGATTTACCTAACCTAAAATTATATTCAAATTTTGATCCAAATCTGTTGTTGATCAAAATCAGCTGTTGATCAAAATCAGCTGTTTTAAGCTTTTCATACGAACAGCTGTTTTTTGTGCCCCTGATAAAATCAAAAGAAATCTTTCTTCTTCTTCCTTAAGATTGACCTTCCATAAGATTAACATGGCAACTTTGAGGGCCACTGGGGCGAAGCCCTTAACATACATTGAGCTCATTTTAAGGGAAGCACAACTTCAGAGTGAGCTCTGTAAAATGACACCAAAAACATCAAAATCGGTTTAAAACTCTAGGAGGAGTTCTACTCACAAAATAACCCCTAGCAAATTAATTATGTATAGATAGATATATGAATTTTAATGACTCCCCAAAACGTGTTCTGGGGACCTTAATCGGTGCTCATTTGCTACTCCCGACCTTGGGTCTCACCATAAGGGCCACTGCAATAGCTCATTTTTCCTATGGAATTTCGCTAAAAATAAAAGGTCCTAGCATAGGAAATACGAAATTTGCGTAGCAGTGAACGTGTTAAGGAGTAGTGTAGGCTAACGGGCAGCCCAGTTGGCGGTGCCTGCAGGAAGGCAACTACTACCCTTTTGTGGAAACAGACTCATAGCTCGGCATTACTAAAAACATTCTCATTCCTTATCTTTTCTAGTTTTAAAATCCTACTATGTAAATATAATTGTCGTTGAATAAACTATTCATGTGTAAATATAAATTAGGTATAAATAGATATCGTAAAAGACAATTTTATAAGAATACCTAGTCAGAGACAGTCAATGGTTGTGAAACAATGTCTTCATGCAGTTGGCAGTACGCTATTGGCAGGTGGAATGAGTAGTAGAGCGTTCCGTCAACTGGGCTGCCCATAACACACCATCCCCTCCTTCGGCAAAAGGAGTCCAGTGATATTTTTGACCTCCCCCAAGAAAAAAACTTTAAAAATTTGGTAAGCCAATTTGGCTGTTCAGGTGAAATATTAATTTTTCTTCCACACCCTGATTCCGTTTTCTATTTCAGAAGAATACCTGAAACAAGAATCAAATTAATTAATAAGAAATGTGTAAAAATTAAGAAAATTTAAGTCTTGGGGGTGTTGAAACACCTCGGAATACCAGTTAAGGGTTAAGTCCGATTTGGTACACATGTTGGTTGTCTTAAGTCGTTCGGACGAGTTCGTTAGCCAAAAAAATCCAACAACCGGAAGCATGTGTTTTGACTAGAAGTAACTATTGTTTGTGATTCTTCTTACTAGAATGATTTTTACTTTCTCACTATACTATAGTATAGAGAAAGTATAGTGATCGCAAAAAAAATCGATGTTGAGATTTTTGTGGAAATATCCGTTTTGGGACCCCCTGAGTCCAAAAAAGTGGTTTTTACAAAATGTCTGTCTGTATGTATGTCTGTATGTCTGTCTGTATGTCTGTATGTCTGTATGTCTGTATGTAGTCAAAGCTAGAGAGAAAACTATTCGATCGATTTCAACTAAATTTGCACCAGACATGTCCAGTATGTCTGTATCTCCTAAAAAACAACTTTGTTGTAAAAACTAGCCCGCCAAA
>JAGFPH010001097.1:186820-215817 GCA_018207615.1 Philaenus spumarius | reverse complement strand
ATAAAGACCTAATTGACGTGTTTGGTGCAAATTTGTTTGAAATCGATAGAATAGTTTTCTCTCTAGCTAATAATAATAATATTTATTAGTTAATCGCCTACTAAATAAAAGTATACAAAGCTAGAGAGAAAACTATTCGATCGATTTCAACCAAATTTGCACCAGACATGTCCAGTACGCCTGTATAGATGCACGAAAAAGGGTTTTGAATAATTTTGAAAAACAACCCCCTTTTTAGCCAAAAAACCCCCAAAAAATCAGTTATTATTTTTTTATAAAAAAACGGCTCTAACGATTTTGATAAAATTTGGCTTATTTGTAGCCTTTAATATGCCCTACTATATACAGAAACCCGCATCTTTTTAAAAATTCTCGTTTAGCTAATAATAATAATAACTGATTTTTGGGGTTTTTTTGGCCATAAAGGGGGTTGTTTTTCAAAAATTTTCAAAACCTTTTTACGTGCATCTATAAAGTCCTAATTGACGTGTTTGGTGCAAATTTGTTTGAAATCGATCCAATAGTTTTCTCTCTAGATAATAATAATAATATTTATTAGTTAATCTCCAACTTTAATAAAAAAAACTCTCCTACCCCACCCTACAAGTCACTGTGAGTCTGTTTAATAATTTAAATATGTTAGTGAGAAAGTATGTGCCAGTTCCTGGTACCGTTTATTTTTTTAGGGTTTTATTTAAAGAAATAAATGTAGGATATTATTTTACACATTTTGTTTTGTACACTACCTTATAGTTCACGTGGTTCCTCCGAAATCGATCAACTCGTAAAATACCATAAAAGTGCCCGGTTCAAATCCACGTGGGGGGCATTTTCTGATCAGATGTCGACGGCCGAATTTGTACGCTGCGAGCGAAGCGAAACAGTCCATATCGCGAGGCCCCAAGACCGAGGTGCAAACGCGCAAAGCTAGTTTTTCCGCTGCGAGTGGAACGAAGCTGGAGGCTGAGGTGCAAACAAATTCAACTAATATATTTCGTACACAGAGGCAGCTATTCAGCGCCTTCGTTAGTAGACGGATTTTCCAAATTGTCGGTTGAAACCATAGGACTTTAATAATACAGTTCTATGGTTCTCAAGTTTAATAAAAGTTCTATTGTTGAAACCCTGAACTGTATAAATTTAATTTGGGCAACACAAGTCGGCGGTTCAGCTGTGTGATCGACTTATTAGCGAATTTCCATAGGAAAAATGAGCTATTGCAGTGGCCCTTGTGGTCGGAGTAGCAAATGAGCACTGATCATGGTCCCCAGAACACGTTTTGGTGTGTCATTAAAATTCATATATGTATATAATATGTGTTCGCACTCTAGCGGCCGCATTTTAAGTCCGATTTAATCCAAATTTGGTATACGTGTTGGTTGTCTATGTCGCTCGGATGAGTTCGTTAGCCAAAAAAATCAGACTACCGGAAGTACGTTTTTTGACCGGAAGTAACTATTTTTTTAGATTTTTACTACGAGAATGAAATTTTTTAGAGTTTTTTCTAAAAATATAAATGTAGGATGTTATTCTGCACATTTTGTTTTTTTACGGGACTTTATAGCTCGCTTGGTTCTCCCAAAATCGACCAAAACGTAAAATAATTCGACCACGCAGCTGGACCGCTGACGTGAGTTGAGCAAATTTCCAAAATTAAATTTATAGGCCTATGTTTTAGGGCTTCAACAAACAATTTGGGAAATAAGTCTTCTCACGACGGTGCTGAATAGCTGCAAAATGCTTCGCACGCCAATCCGCATATTGGGAGTGTCTTCAATATTCAAAACATTGCGTGCTTCGCACGCCATTCCGAAAATTGGGAGTTTCTTTAACACAGAAAGCATTGCGTGCTTCGCACGCCAACCCCCGTATTGGGAGTATCTTCAATACACAATGCATTGCGTGCTTCGCACGCCAACCCCACGGTAAAATCCACTACATGGCTTTGAACCGGGTACTTTTATGGTATTTTACGTTTTGATCGATTTTGGGGGAACCAAGCGAGCTATTAGGTCGCGTAAAAAAATAAAATGTGCAGAATAACATCCTACATTTATATTTTTAGAAAACACTCTAAAACATTTTCATTCTCGTAGTAAAAATGTCAAAAAATAGTTACTTCCGGTCAAAAAACGTACTTCTGGTTGTTGGATTTTTTTGGCTAACGAACTAGTCCGAGCGACGTAGACAACCAACATGTGTACCAAATTTGAACCAAATCGGACTTAAAATGCGGCCGCTAGAGTGCGAACACATATATACATATATATATATATATATATATATATATATGAATTTTAATGACACCCAAAAACGTGTTCTAGGGACCATGATCGGTGCTCATTTGCTAATCCCGACCTAGGGTCTTACCATAAAGGCCACTGCAATAGCTCATTTTTCCTATGGAAATTCGCTAATAACATAAAAGTACTCGGTTCGAAGCCAAGTGGTGCAAACTCGCGAGGCCACTAGGCGCAAACAAATTCTACTAATATATTGCGTACACACAGACAGCTGTTCAACGCCTTCGTGAGTAGACCTATTTCCCAAATTGTTGGTCGAAACCCTAAAACATAGGCATATAAACTTAATTTTGGAAATTTGCTCAACTCACGTCAGCGGTCCACCTGCGTGGTCGACTGATTTATATTGAAAGTCAAACATATGGTTTGATAAAGACACGAACCCATGTAAATCTGTTTTATCAGTGACAATAACAGAAAGTAAAGTGTGGTAGTCCTGAGAAGACGTTTTTCGGTGGGAAGGAAGTACGTTTTGAAAGCCCTTTCCCAAACACGAGATGGTATTATAAACCGTTTGCGGCCAACACCTTTACCCCAATAATTCACTGTAAAATATCGTTTAAGGGTCTGCTGTAGTGGCGGATTTTTATCCCATAAGAGCAATGTTAAATTTCAAACCATTTATTTCGTTTACTTTTTATCATAAAATTGTTTGCAAGGTCTCATTTTAAGCACAGTCACAATACGCATCCGTCTTGCAATTTACATTTTTTTAAATGCTTTTGATTTGTTTTATAATTGAAATTTTGTAAGTACAAAGTTTGAATTTTTTCCTAACACAAAAAAATGTATAATGAAAAATAATTTGCAAACCGGATCCGAAATTTTATAAAGAATATTCAGTTGTTTTTTTTTCAACACTCAATTATAAAAGATAGATTTATATAAAATGGTTTGAAATTAGGCAGTGTCAAAGCGTTCAGATGCAAGAAATCGCACTGTTTAGATAGGGATACAGTAACAAGCGGTTTCCGGTTATTTTCTCGTTTACCGGAGCACACCCTAAGTTCTGATTATCGATACGAGTGTGGTTTAGCATGCTTCACAACGTTGTTGAATTTCATTTTAATAGCTTTATTGCTTTAAGAGGAAATAGACGGTGACACACAGACGGACAAACGTGTGATACTGTAAGGTACGGAACTCTAGTGCTTTTTGGTTCCAACCTATACACAACATTTCTTTGATTTTTAATAACTTTTTTGTTTTTTAACCAATTTGAATAATGTTTTTGATATTTTGTAGGTTTTAATATAAAGAAACTTTTTGGGTATGGAAAATCATGTGCTGTTCTAACAAAAAAGTTATAAGGTTATATTTAAAAATATATTTTTCAAACTTTTGTATTAGTATAAAAAAAATTTTATTTAGTAATTTTTTGGCTGTAGTGTTTTCCATACCCAGAAATCTTCTAAATATATCCAAGATAAAGTTGTAAAAATTTCCAAGGCCTAGGTCTAATACTTTAGATTTTATTTAAACATAAGTACATCCAAACATGGAAAAATAAACTTTCGGGAAACGGAGTTCAAAGTTTCAACACTGTAATCGCAAATTGCACTACCTTTTTTATTTATTCTTTTTTCTTAAATATGAAAAATTATCACAAAGGCCTAAAAATTTGCACACACGTAGAAAATTACGTAAAATACAAAAATTAAATACATTTTTTTTTTTAAATTAAAAAATGGAGATTTTTGGTGGCTTATCGCCTTAACTTACGCCTTGTTCAACCCGGCATCCTATTACCAATACAGTAAAAAAAGCAATATTGTAGGTATGTACATTTTTGTCTTTAACTTAGCTATTTAATCCTTCATGCTATTGTTTCGACAGTTACATCATCCGATGGGGAATCAAAAGGGCTACAATAAAGGTGTCTTGACATTTTTTTGGTAAAATTCACGGTTTTGAGAAATTTAGGTTTGAAATTTTCAAACAGCCGCCATTTTAAACATGATTGTATATAATCGCTTATTTTCCTTGAGATATATATCATTGTTAGGTCAAACTTCATGCCAAGTTTGAACTCAATTAGTAAAACCATTCTCTATATATGAATTATTTTATTTAAGTAGGAACATAAAAACTGGTGTTTTCAAAATAAGAAATTTGAAATTGATAAATATTTTTATACAGTTCTATTTAGAACGAAATTATGAAAAAATTTTCACATTTATGAAAAAATTACAAAAATGTTTACTACTTTTTCTGTAGGCCTAAAGTTGAACTTTTCCTTTCGTTTCTGGACATTTTTTTGTTTCTTGAGCTAATAACTTTGTAAATTTTACATCGATAATTTTTTTACTGGCATATATGCATTTTTGAACCTTTCTCTACAGAAAAGATATTGGAACACTTTTGGATTGGTTTATAATTACTATATTTGGAGAATTTTTAAAAATATGCTTGCACACGCACCGAAATGGCTTGGCATTGCAAAACATCATGGATACCTAGTTGTAGGGTTTTAAAGTTGTTAAATTTACATAGTTTAGCTTTTTTTAAAAGAACTTTTTTTTAAAGAAATTAATACCAATGTATTTTAATACTGAATTGCTTAGCTTAGTACGTTGTAGGCAGTACGATTTGGCAACGCTGTATCGACTCTCTCCTACTCCTTTGCACTGTTGTAAACGAAACACAACATCAAGCCAGAGTTTGGTTATTTCATTGAACATTTTTATAAATTCTAATTAAATTAATTTATTATTTTGTAGAACTAGATGCTTAATGTTGTTTTTTTAATGATTTTGATTTGCAAAATTTTTTTTAAGTTTATTTACATTACGTGGTTTAAAATTTACTAAAGCCTAATACAGTATTTAGGTTTTATCCAAAGAGTGAGCTATTATTAAAAAATAATTTACTATCAAAATTACTGGCAGAAGAAGTGATAAAGCAAAATATATTTTTGGTTTAAATATTTTAAATAGTCAGGGAGGAAATATAATGCAAGCTTACACATGAAATCTTTTAAAGCCAATGAGAAAAATTATGAATAAAAATGTTCAAGTTTGTATTAAGTTAGACTTTGTGAATAACTTATTAATAAGAGTACAGAATTCTGGGCATCACAAATTGTATGAGGAGTTACATTATAATTTAAGAGAAAAACATTATGTGTCAGGCAGTAACAATATCTATTTTATTTCTTGCATTTTGAAATTAAGAGAAGGTTTGAATTTAAATTTTAGAGTTGAAAGGACCGAGGGAGCTCATACATGTTAATTGTGCGACAGGGTGACCAGACGAACGCTTTTACAAGGAGGACACTTGGGCTAAAAAAGAGGACAATGTTAAATACATTTTAAAGAAACATTTATTCATCTATATATATAAAAGCGAAATACCACTCACTCACTCTTTCACTGACTCACTCATCACGATTTCTCAAAAACTACCGAACGGATTGAAATTAAATTTGGTATGTAGCTTCCTCTAGGGCCATAGGTGCTCACTAAGAAAGGGTTTGAAAAAATTTGAAATTGTAGGGGGTTTTTGGGGGGATCAAAGTTATTAAATTACGATTTCTTCAAAACTACCGAACGGATTGGAATGAAATTTGGTATGTAGCTTCCTCTAGGGCCATAGGTGCTCACTAAGAAAGGGTATGAAAAATTTCGAAATTTTAGGAGGGGTTTGGGTGGATGAAAGTTACTAAAATCATAATTTCAGATCTTTTATTATTATGACAATAGTGCTTTTATTATTTAAGATCTACATATATATAAAAGCCAAATACCACTCACTGACTGAACACTTAAAAAGAATACAATTATGTTAAAATGACTGAAAATACCAACCACCACGGGCAACGCCGTACGGGTCAGCTAGTGGTATATAAAAGTAGTAGTACAAAACGCACTAGAAATACAAGTGTATTATGTAGAAATACATATTTGTTATAATTGTACATATTTATAACTTAGTACAGTATTCTTATAACTACTGAAAAGAAAATTTAACCCTAGTCAACTCCAGGTTTCTCATCCAGTTACAATGACACTTTGGTTCGTGTGGATGTCGGAAATGGTGACCGGACATAGACCACATGGACATTCGACCACAGCGGACATTCGGCCACACTTTTCAGGCAACTACCTGGGTTGGGTCAGCTAGGGATATGTAAATATTCCTCGCCGGACAATCCACCACACCTTTAAAGACGCATGGGGGAGAGGGGTTGGAAGATATTAAAGGGGATGGTCGGTTAGGTTAGGTTATAATAATATATAATATAATAAACTAATTTGGCAAAACTTATTATGAGGACGAGACGGAGTAGTGTAGTTATAGTTCATTTCACCTCAGCGTGAGGCAAAACCAAATGACCGTAATAAAACCCTTACCCTTAGGCCTATTGTGCGACATCGGGGATGGGCACTTGTCGACTGCCTTTGTATTAGAGTTATTGCTGTTTGTCCCAGTGTCATTATGCAAACTTTTTTAATTGAAAGAAAAACTTAAAACAAAATATATCATTCGCTGTGTTTTGATCGCGTGATTATTTTTATACCAAATATGAAGGAAATCGGTTGATTTTGGGGAAGGCAAAGTAAATAGTTAAATCCTATGTGTTTTCAAATATTTTTTATCATCATGAATACGGAAATAAATTTACATTGAATAATGATGTTGAGTTTTATAAAAACCTCTTACTTACTACTGTACACAATAATCATCACATTATAGTGGCCTGACAGTTTTTTTGTTAATTAAATGCAGTATTAAAATATAGACATTAAGTAAAACTATTAAATAACTGTTCTATATACATCGAGCATAAAATACAATTAAAATTAAATACATCTTAATATTATAGACAAACAGAGCATGGGCTACACGAAAATATAAAATTACACATCTTATTGCAGTACATAGCACGGATAAAAATTAAACATAGGCTATTCCTTCTAGCTACTTGCACACTAAACAAAATTTTAATAGGCTATTTAGGGACAGGCGAAACAAGTACATCATTAATGATAGTCTATTATTTATCTTTAATTTAATTTATAAATTTAATATAATTTGACTAATACAGTATATTTAACGGAAATCTTGAAATTTCTTTGAACTATCTAGTTTTGTGAAAAATAGCTACTTTATTGGTTCATTAAGTTATTAGTCTAATGTGGTCAATAGAGTAATATTAGTTTATTTATTTTAATGACGTAGGTGTGCCATATAAATTTAATATATTCCCTTATAAGGACTTACGCTTATTTAATAATACTTGGGTTGATTTTGTTGTCAATTTTCAATGCCCAATGCCCAAATAAAGAGTAAAGTATTTTTTATGAGTTTTCAATTCAAAACATAAAGCCTTGGTTATTGTTTGATTAACGACAATGTTAAGCATGTCAGGCCACTATAAGGTGATGATTATTGTGTACAGTAGTAAGTAAGAGGTTTTTATAAAACTCAACATCATTATTCAATGTAAATTTATTTTCGTATTCATGATGATAACAAATATTTGAAAACACATAGGATTTAATTATTTACTTTTCCTTCCCCAAAATCAACCGATTTACTTCATATTTGGTATAAAAATAATCACGCGATCAAAACACAGCGAATGATATATTTTGTTTTAAGTTTTTCTTTCAATTAAAAAAGTTTGCATAATGGCACTGGGACAAACAGCAATAACTCTAATACAAAGGCAGACGACAAGTGCCCATCCCCGATGTCGCACAATAGGCCTGAGGGTAAGGGTTTTATTACGGTCATTTATATTTGCCTCACGCTGAGGTGAAATGAACTATAGTCTTAAAGTAGGCTAGTGTAGTAGTAGTTGATGCACCATCCCTTGGGCCTACGACTATCGCCTTTAATATCTTCCCACCCCCCCCCCCCCCTCCCTTCCTTAAAAATGTGGTGGATTGTCCGGCGAGTAATATTTACATATCCCTAGCCACAGATAAAAGAAACTTCTACAGATGGCCAACTGAAGGCAAAGATATGCTACAATGTGTGCGAGGGCGAGGGATTAGCGGGAAGGAAGAGAGAGTAGTTCGGATTTGAGTCACTAGATCTCTCGCCTTGTAGTGGACAGTCGGTTTCTGAAGATAGATGACGTGTCCGTGACGTCATGAAGTATGAACATCCCCTCTCCTCACTGCCACTGCATAAACGTATGGTAGACAAGAGACGGGTACAGTACGATTTTTTTAACCGTGCCCTCGGCTCGGCTAGCGCACGGTGGGCTAGCGGTGTAGCGGGGAGGGATTGTAAAGGCAGTTCCACAAACTTCGAATAAACAAAAATTATTGAATAATTATTCGAATAAAATTATTGAAATAAAAACTACTTGAATGAGTCATAGACTACTTGTCTCTTGTTCGAGTAATCGAATAATAATACTGCGGTGTGGTTAAGGTAAATGCCAAACACTGCCTGGAGGCACGGCCCGGCCAGGTGTAGTTTTGATTGAAACGCACACATTATATTACTGTACCGAGCAAACCGTAAGTCAAACGAAAAAATGTTTCAAATAAAATATTTAATTTGGACCCTTATCTAAAACTTTCCAGCGGTGTGAAAATTTCATGTCATTATTAAAGTACATTGTTGTAATATTGATTTTTAAAATATGAAATAGGTTTTGTAATTGATTTTCTTTTACATCATACGAATCGTCTGGTTCTTATCTGCGTATCCGTGAAAGTTTCATAATTTTACATCGCTGCTAAGTGTATTAAATAACAGTGTTATTGAAGCTCGGTTTTCGCTGTTTCACGCCGCTCGGCTCAGTTTTCGTGGAGAAAACTAAAGTAGACAGAGCGATTTCTAACGTTGTCATTCAGGTTAGTACAATCTTGGCCGAGGGCATGGTTAAAAAAATCGTACTGTACGGAGGTACGCGCTTCCTTATTTTTATTCTGAACATCCCGCAGTTACGATCAAAAACGTAGAAACAATGTCATGGCTTTCGGTATTGAATGTTCTTTATCTTTATGATTTTTCTTATACAAATTAATGTAACTACTGTATTGAAATAAGCTGTAGTCTACCAGAAACTGGCACAGACTCTCACAAATTCACCTTTTCAATAATATTAAACCGTTTACTATAAGCTTAGAGCCAAAATACAACTGATGAAATAAACAACAAGGGACTTTTGACAGTTGTTTATAAAATTTAATTTCAAAAGAAATTAAAACTTAACCGAAATTTATACTGAAATTTTCAATTGTAATATAGTCTTAGATCATTTCTAAATCATAGCTTTGAGGTTATGATTAATCCTACAGTGTTTGTTAAAATATTTGTTTCCTAATTTCACAATTTAAAAATAAAACCAAACAAACTTAAAAAAAGTCCTTATATATAAACCGATGAAATAAAAATGACAATTCTAAATTTTTTTCATAATAATGACATTTACTTTCATTTAAAACAAACCGCACGAAAATCGGTTACATAGATTTTCAGAAATAGGTATACCGGTAATAGGGTTTTAATCTAGAACCAAAAAATCCCAAAAAGTGTCCTTATATAAGAATAAGGGTGAAGTACAAATTACTTTTCATAACTTTTTAAATAATAATAACAATATTCTCTTTTTATTTCAAATAAACAGAACAGAACTCGAGGTGTTTTATACGTAGCACTAATATATACAAGTTCGTGTTGCCACACAGAAATTTGACTGGATTTTGTAGAGGATATACTATAGTTCAGTCAATCCGTTCATCCATAGATACAAAAGGAAGTTCAGATTTTTTGGAATGTTGTATGTATAGGGGCACTATTTAAAATTCCAAGTTTTCGACCTCGTTGGTGCTCCGCGCACGCCACCGGCGACGAAAAACCCCACATTTTTGTACCTAGTTTTAGTTTTTTCTAATTTTTAGCATGAAGGACTGGTTTGACAAAAATCATTCAGCCCTTTTTTAAAGAACAGTAAATTTACCACAATTTAAAATAAAAATCCTCTTCCTGAGTATAATACTTTTCGAGTTACAGTCATTCAAATTGCAAATACATTTTTAACCGACTTCAAAAAAGGAGGAGGTTCTTCAACCTGTTTGTATGCTTTTTTTATGTTTGACCAGCGATTACTCCGAAACTAATGAACCGATTTCGATAAACAAAAAATTTTAATGAAAGAGGATCATCCTCCGGTGGTCCTACTCCAGTTTTGTAATGATCGGCCCAGAACTTAGCTAGTAATTGCCAATACAGTACGTCATTGTGGCGAGAAATTTGAATTTTCAATTAGAATTCATTATATGTTTTTAGTGAATTTCCATATAAAATTTATGGTAAGACCCAAGGTCGGAAGTAGCAAATGAGCACCGATCATGGTGTTTTGGGGTGACATTAAAAATCATATATGTATATATGTGTTCGCACTCTAGCGGCCGCATTTTAAGTCCGATTTGGTATAAATTTGGTACACATGTTGGTTGTCTATGTCGCTCGGACGAGTTCGTTAGCCAAAAAAATACAACAACCGGAAGTGCGTTTTTTGACCGGAAGTAACTACTTTTTGAGATATTTACTAAGAGAATTATTTTTTTAGAGTTTTTCTAAAAAATATAAATGTAGGATGTTATTCTGCACATTTTGTTTTTTTACGCGACCTTATAGCTCGCTTGGTTCCCCCGAAATCGATCAAAACGTAAAATACCCGGTTCGAAACAAATTCTACTAATAGTACTAATATATTGCGTACACACAAACAGCTGTTCAACTCCTTCGTGAGTAGACCTATTTCCCAAATTGTTGGTTGAAACCCTAAAACATAGGCATATAAACTGCGTGGTCGAATTATTTGTTGTTGTTGTTAAGAGAAATTTGTTGAAATTCTGTTTCTTGAAAGGAGTTATGTGTAGCAGGGTCGAGGATCCTGAGAGCCTACATCAAATATGCCGGTATGTTCCATCTTTCGGGAGAAGAGTCGAAAGGCCGCTTTACCAAGAGAGGCCAATAGTTTGTTGTTTCTGTTTCACAGTTAGCACAGTAATTCCTTCACGTTACCACTTGTTGCTTTATAATCTGACTAGCTGAATACTCGTGCTTCGCGACTGGAAATTTCTTTGCATAACTATGTTACATAATTTTAATATTTTTCTCTCGTTTTCTTTCACGAAAGTGAATTAGCCTATTTTACATCTAGTTTTAATTAGTTTGGTATTTATTGTTCACTGGCTGCCCCGCAGTCGTCTTCGTCACGGTATGTAGGCTGAATAGATTTAAAAATAAAGAATTCAGAGTGAAGAGTGCCTTTTTTCCACCGCTAATTCTACAGACTGGTAAATCACCACAGTCTTAGCTGAATGTTGAATTCGCCCAGATACGTCTTTAAGTAAGTCTTTAATAAGTGCCAAATTAAAGCTCTCTAGCTTTAAGGAAAGAATACCACTTAATATTTATTGTTTTTAGGGGTTATTACATTTCCACCTCTTAGCAGCACGTAATAAAATGTAAATCTGGTTTATTTCTTATATGTATCTTGTAAGAAATAAATGTACGAAATATCAGATCTTAAGGAAAGTATAAAAATGTATATTTTTTGCTTTTAGAGGTTATCACATTTTCACCCATTAGCAGCACGTAACAAAATGTAAAACTGGTTTACTTTTTAACCGACTTCAAAAAAAGGAGGAGGTTCTCAATTCGACCTGTTTATATGGGGTTTTCAAGAAATAAAATGTACAAAATATCAGCTTTCTAGCTTTGGAAACAGAACTATAATAAACAATATTTTATTGTTTTAATAGTTCTGTTGTTTCAACCCTTAAAGGGAAAATATTTTAAATCCTTACTTGGTGCCCCTCTAGCGCCTATGTGTACTAAATTTCACGTTCCTAGTTTCAATTAATATTTATAGGTTTAGGGGTTGTTCCTACATGTTCACCCCTTAGCAGAACGTTCTCAATATATAATTTCTTATTGTAAATTGTGTATTGTTAACCCTATACGAGACTAATACAAGACTATATATTGTTAACCAGCTAATGCAATATGACTGTTTCAAGATTTTATTTTTTTTAACTAAAAGTGGTTTTCTTTGTGTTTAGATATTCCGAGCGAAATAACTTCCGACTGAAACAGCGCCTGCGCAGAATGGAACGAATCAAGGTAAACACAATACTTTTATGTAAACCACAACCCAAGCTATCAGCTCAGAAGTGTTTAGGCCACAGTAATTCTACACGCGACGAAACATTACCGCTTACTGATAAAAAAACTTTCGAACACTGAATGTTCTCGCGAACCCTCCCAAACTCCAGGGATTATTTTTGTATTTATGAATTTGTATAAATGATTTTAATTAAAAGACAAACACAATTTTTTGTAATTTCTACGAGATTGATTACAAAAAATTGTGTTTGTCTTTTAATTATTATGGAATTCTACCAAGTACCTTCGGTCATCACTATCAATCGTATAAATGATTTTGTTTACCGCTCAACCTTTATTTTTAAAATCAACACATACGCTTTTTGTTCATTTTTTAAAACCCGGTATTAAACATCTGTTACCAACTTCATTTTTCATGGGTGACAAATTTGTAGTTTTGTCACTTAATTCCTCTGTATTATAGTTTTTTTTAAATAACAGAAACCGTATTTGTTGATTTAAAAAAGTTATTTGTTTGTCTAAACAATGCTTTATTAGTTTTAAGAGCGTTTTCATTGGTTCAAAACGTTTCCAAACAATAATTATCTTCAGCTTAGTTTGGGTGTTTTTAAAACGTTATACCCCTCTAACGTTTAAACGGTTAGTCGTATCAAAAACACATCGAGAACAAACAAGTCTTAAAATAACTTGAATCCGAAATCATCATAAAATACAAGGTGTACCATAAGAAATTCTTAAGTTGACCACCATATAGGAAAATGGCGGCCATTTACAAATATTTTAACTACATATTTTTTAATTTCTCAAAAAACAAGGAAATTAATAAAAGGCACCCTGTATATTACAAACTTTTGAGTTGACAGGTTTTGGGGACTAGGGACTATAAGTCGCGCCATCGTCACGGGCAGCTGCATGGATTCCAATGAAATTTGGTTCAAATGTAAAAAAGCCATGGATTTCAAAATTCGATTTCTAGACAATTTTGGAATATTTCTTGTATCTTTTAGTTTCGATGAGGCACCCTTATATAAAATGTTTAACTTATAGCCCAGTCGGTATAGGTTACAACTACCAGTAATTTGCAATACGGCTGAGTTTTTTTTTTTTTATAAGTACCTTAAAGTATGTAGATTAACATTAAAAAAAGTTTACCAGTCTATCGATTTCCCAAAGTCGAAAAAAAAATCGATTATCATTTTTTTCCCGATTATTCTTAATATTTCGAGCTGGGATGAAGATAGAGAAAAATAAAAAATACCACCGTGTAGGGGAGGTATTTTTCAACAAAAAAGGTCATATGTATTTATTTCGTCCGAGCAATAGTTTGTCTGGAAAAAATTAGATAATGCAGGTAGGCTATGTATTTTGCAAGCAGGGGAAATCACTAAAAGGGGACATCTTATTCATGTATGAAGCGTTGGCTCATTCTAAATTGACCGAATTTTAATATATCGAATTGAAACTTGACGTAGGAGTTAAAATATATATTTTAAACATTTATGTTGAGTCTCAGCTTGTTATCTTGAAAATGACCCGATCTAGGAGTCGATTTCGATTATCGATTTTAGGAGTACCGGACCCACGAACTAATTTCAATCTATTCCAGTTTCGTCAATTTTTGGAATATCAACATCAAATTTGTTTTACAAGTTGAGTACACCAGTATAAATATTCTTAGTAAGTATGAACGATTTTTGTCGTGCTATTTTTAAAAACGAGGCGCTTGAAAATAAAATATGTTTTATTTCCGGATTGATAAGTGGTAGTAAATATGCTTCAAAATTGCAAATTTTTTGGTGAAAGGGTCCTAGTAGAATTCTTCAGATAATTTTTTTTGTTTGTTTTTCGATCCGATTCAAAATGGCGGAGTATTACCGATTAATCGGTTTTGGGTAGGGATTTAAGTACTGAATATGGGTTTTACCCCCCCCCCCCCTTGATAAAATGGTAGTAAATATGCTTCAAAATAGCTGAAATTTTAGTGGAAGGGTCCTTGTAGAATTTCCCAGACACTGATTTTTTTATTTTTCGATTTGACACAAAATGGCGGCTTGTTTGATTCAAACCAAAATGGCAAAGTTAGAGCGAGGAAATTGCATTATTTTTCAAACTCATAAGCCCATGTGAAGTTTTTGATCTAAATCGTTCGAAAGGTAATTAAATTTACTACAATCCTGTGCAAAGATATTTCAGGTACAGTCCCCGGAACAAGAAACAACATTGATAAGAAGTTCCCGATAAATGATTTTTTTCACTATCCATGTCAGGTTTTTGCGCAATTTCTCCCACTCATAAGCCCGTGTGCAATTTTTGAGCTATATCGTTCCAAAGTAATTAAATTTGCTACAATCCTGTGCAAAGGTAATTCAGGTACAGTCTCCGGAACAAGGAGCAAAATTGATAAGAAGCTCCCGATAATTGTTTTTTTCGTTATCAAGGTAATTACGCAATTTCTCCCACTCATAAACCCGAGTGCAATTTGTGAGCTATATCATTCTAAATTCATTTAAATTTACTATAACCCTGTGCAAAGGTATTTTTGGAACAGTTCCCCGTACAAGGAACAAAACTCATAGGAAACTCCCGTTCTTTAATACTAGTTATTTTCGGCTATAGTAATGCGGCAGTGCTGCTTACGGGTTTTTTTTTTCTTAATTGTTAACGTTTGGTCTTATATATTCGCCAAAGAATTTTTTTACCGGCCCATTAAGTCGATATTTTTCAACAAATTTGTTCAAATGAAGTGTAATTTTAAACGTTTTACACTGCAGATTTACTGAAAAATGTAAAAATCCAAAATATCACTAATAACAGCTGGCGTGTAAACAATGTCAGTGATGCTGTAGAATCATTACTGTGTAATCCAGGCCTCTGGTCTTTTGTAGTAGGAATTGAAATAAATTGCACAGTTTAGATAAATATTTTTTTAAACATGAATGTCAGTGCAATATTAAAAATACAATATTTACGTGTTTGGTGGATGAGGAGGTGCCCATTTCGGAGATAACGATTCGAAACGTGTTCCATCGTATTCTTTGTATCGAAGTTTAAACTTCTTTGGCGATATCATAAATACATGATATTTGATTAGTAGTATTTTGGCTATACAACTATTTATACAAATAATTTGCAAAATGTACAAAAAATGTACATTTTTTTACAGCTACTTAATAAAGTGCGTCTTTGCACACTCAGAAACTAAACTACATGTGTTCAGCGTCAAGTAATTTGTACGTCTTTGTTTTGCTTTACACACAGCTTTGTTTTGAAAACTTTGAATGTTGTGGAACTAACCTCTGAAAAACAGATCTTTTTTAAACTAAAACACTAATTTAAAATTTGACGTTAGTTTATTGAGGGTTACAAACTCAACTTAGCACCCTAGGTACACAAATAACTATTATTAAGGCATTAAAAAATTTCTTTGTGTAAATATCATTTTTATTATATAATATTTGAATATGTAAAAACCCATTCAGGTTGCCCGACGACTTTAGCCGTCGGTCCCTTATAACAACGATGCGCCACACGGTATTTTCAAAATGTTGACCCCCCGACTCTAACAACTATTAAAATCGATTTTCCCGTACCCAAAAAAAATTCCAAAACGATACCGGTACCCCAAAAGATATTTACAAAATTTTACCCCGAATCGCTTATTTATTTAATCGTGACCCTTTCTATATAAAAATCAATCTTTCCGTATCCAAAGACCTAATAACACCATCCAAATTTGGACCCCAAAATCGCGATCCTTAATTAAGCGTCTATGACCCTCTAACTCTCAAAATTGGTTTTCCGTACCCAAATCATGTAAAACGATTCACACGATATTCTCTGTTAGTAGTCTTTATCTCGATACCTGTGCGCGCGCGCATCATAAAAAAAAAACACTCCTTGTTTTTTCACAACGTTCCAAGAGAAGTATAACTTTAAAACTGGTTTATTTTAGTAATAATTCAGAATAAATGCCCATTTCAGGCAACTATTATTTATACCAGGAATGTTAATACAATAATAAAACTACAATGTGTACAGTTTTGGGGGTGGGGGAGGTACCCATTGCAGAGAAAACTATTCGAAACGTGTTCCATCGTGTTCTTTGCATTCAAAAACATATATTTTGACATGTCGCTCACTTACTTTGCTCAATTTGTAAAAGTCAAAATTGAACTTGTGGGGGCAGCCCCCAGGGTCATTATACTTTGCCATTGTATAGCCCGTAATTGACATAGATGGCGTCGTTTATGAAGGGTCGAGAATCGTCAAAAATACTCTAGGACGCACTGTTTCCGAGATATTGACGATTTTATGTGAAAATACACTGAAAAAGCCCGTCCATCATAATTGGGTAAACCGAAACGGGTCTCTTTTTTAGTAGTAATGAAGAATAAATGTGCATTTGTAGGATTTATGCATTTACTTCAATAACAGGAATGTTTATGAAATAATAAATTTTTGGGGGAGGGGAGGTACCCATTGCAGAGATAACGATTCGAAATGTGATCCATCGTGTTCTTTGCATTCAAAAACATATATTTTGACGTGTCGCTCACTTACTTTGCCCAATTTGTAAAAGTCAAAATTGAACTTGTGGGGGAGAGCCCCCAGGGTCATTAAACTTTACCATTGTATAGCCCGTAATTGGCAAAGATGGTGCTTCTTAAAGAGGGGTCGAGAATCGTCAAAAATGCTCTAGGACGCACCGTTTCCGAGATATTGACGATTTTATGTGAAAATACACCGAAAAACCTCCAAGCCATTGCAATATACGCCAGAGTTTTATTTTATATTAAATTATTGTAATAATTTGTATATTTGTCATGATGTAAACAATTGTGTTAGTAAAATATTCCCAATGGACGGCATCGTCGTATACGTATGGCCATTCATACGTCAGAGATTTCGAAGCTGAAAATTTCGTTGGCAGCGTCAGTCTTCCCAATGGACGGCATCGTATATTATATAAAATATAATCTTACATACATTTAATAATATTTATGTATGTCTAAGTTGGCAACACTGAATTACTTCCAAGATTCAAACTAGACAGCAGCACAGTAGCTTGGATTGGGTATATAAGCATAAGCGAGAGACTGTCTGGGAGGTCGGTCGGGAGCGGATGGTGGGCACTTCTGACAATTTTACTTTAGAATCCTAACCTATAAGTTTCATAGAACCTCAAAGTTTGACAATTCACAAATAGGAAAGATAGGTTCCTTTGGTTGGTAATAATACAATGGAGGAGATAGGAATGATAGAAGGTTAGTAGTAGCCTAATATATAGAGATTAATTAATAGCTTTAATGTACTAAGTAAAGACAGTTTACAAAACATAATTTTACAACATTGTAGCCTAATGTTTTGGTAGTTCTCTAGCATTATTTCACTTCATTTATTTTACTAAACACAACAATTGTCTTATTTTATTTACATTTTTTACTTCACAACACTAGTTCTTATCACTTCACAACACAATCACTTTTTTCACAGAGCATCACAATTTTCTCTGATCTACATCTCTTCTGAAACAGAAAGATGTGTTAGTGTCTACATTAAATTATTCAGTTTATATATAACAGGGGTTACAATAAAGAGCTAGCATTATTTATATAGATTCCTTTAAATGATATAAAAACGTCTTTAATCAGTCAGTAAAGGAAACATTATTTGCAGTAATTATATGTAGTCCTATTGAGCTACGTATTAGAGGAAATATCGGCACTGAGGACCCTAGAGGAAAGAAACCTACATGGCCTACCTAAACTTTGCCTCCGTCGGAGTCTTACTGACATTTCAGTTTTTAAATAACATGAGTGTATGTTAGCCGACATTACTGTACAATCATTCATGTATAAGCCTACATTTATATATAATAACCCTCTTCCAAATTTAAATTAGTAGGCCTAAACTGAAGAATAGGTTATTAAATTGTTTTCAATAAAGTTAAAGCATAAAACTCAAACGGAAAATATAAGCTTAGAGTCCTATATTAAAACCTTAACATCAAAATTCAAAATTTGGACTAAAATAAAGCTACACGATTTTATGACACTCAGTTCCAAGTCTTGCGTTGTTGGCATTGTCAAAATACACAAGTGACATTTATGAAAGGCACAAATTTACTAGCCAACAGAAATGCAAGAATAAAAAAATTGCCTGAAGTTCTAACTTATAGTCTTTAGTCACAGTATGTTTACCTATATTCAACATTTAAAAGTAGAATGTGAAAGAAGGTCGTCATCTGTAAAAATATCAGTTGACGGCCATTTAGTAAATTTACACTAAATGAAAACACTTAATACGATTATTAAAAGTAAGGCATTTTTAGAATGTTTTAATGTGCAATCATGCTTGTAGATAATGACTCGAACCACACAACATAATCAAGTCTAGACATAACCTAATCAAGAACCAATTGTGTAGGCTAATTAACAAGATCATTACAATTGACAAAGTATCTACAAGATTTTTAGAGTGAAGGATATTTTTATTTTAACCACAATAACTTGTTTATCTTATAAATAACTTGTTCTTAGTAGAAACACTGAAAGTATAATCATTACATAACCTACTTTGGAAATTTGTAAAGTGTAAATTATAGGTCCTATAATAATTCTGATACGGCCTATATAAAAAACTTACAATAAAACGAATCAACCCGCTTTGAATACAGTAATGGCTAAATAAAGAAGAAGTAAGTGTGCACTTAGTTATGCACCAAGACATGTTAATTAATTTCCTAATTTGAAGATAAAAAACAAATAGCGTACTAAACAAACTACCCCTATTACCTATTAAACTCAAAGAATATTTTCTCCGTAATTTAAACATTTAAACTAGTTACTGAACACAGCTTAAAGTAATTTTAGCCTAACAGTTTATGTTTCACCTAGCCCTATAGATAATAGTGGTTTACAAACTTTTCTAAAACCTAATTTTAAAAATGTAAATAGGCAACACTAACCATGATTTTATTGTACATAACTTTTAAACATGTTTGCATCTCAGCCTTATACTTTAATGGCTCATTTTAAAGAACAAATAAATGAATGCAAGGATTTTCCTTTTTTTATTGTTACCGTTACCATTGCAATGGAAATAATTCAAGACTTTTTACATTTGATAAACAAACTACGCCATTAAGCATATTTTATTGTAAAGTAGACTTGGCTTTACAAACGTGAAGAAAGCATACTTATATAATATATAAAGATATTAGTAACTACATACATTTGTTTTATATGATTACTTGGCCTAATCTTACTTAGCCTAGTTTTTTTTAATGTTACAAATTATTGTGAAATTTAGAAAGCAATTAAATCCCTAAGCTTATTACCAACTTTTGCCAATTAATAAACTTCCATAAGATTTATACTGTCGACCAAAAGTTCTGGCTATAACTCTGTGTTAATGAACTACAACACACAATACTTGGTAAAACTTTTAGAATAGGTACATAACTACTATTTGGCCAAGTGGTTTCTAAAACTATCTTAAAATGCAAATAATCACACTAACCCATGATTGTATTGTGTAACTTAACACAGATTTATCATTAATGGATCATATTAAAGAACAAGGGATCATATTTCTGATTACTGTTGTCGATTGCAATGGAAATAATTCATGACTTTTACATATTTGATAAATAAACTAGGCCTATTAAAACATATGTTATTATAGACATGAGACTTTACAACTGAAGAAAGTATAGGCCTATTTATTATAAATGTAAAGATATTAGTAACTACATATTTTTTTTACAGGCTTACTCAGTTAAATTTTTTGAATTCTACGTGATATTGTTGACTTAGAAAGCAGTTAAATAATTTTTTTAACTTATTACTGGCTATTGCCGAACAATTAAATTCCACAAGATATATACTTTCTGAAAGTTCTGGGTATGAATGTGTTAATGAAATACAACACAAAATATCATCCAGTAAAACTTCTACATGTGTACAACTGTTTATTCAGTCTTCGTTTAGAATAGCTACTTGTTGAAATAGCTGGAGTCCTTGTTTAGAAAGTAAAAAGTGCTACCAACTTAGGCCTACAGTAGGCTATATATATTTTTACAAACCAGCCGTGATAGAAGGAATAGGCCTAGTGGCATTTTTAAATTTGAGTTTCGCCCCACATAATTTCATCCACAAATTATTTAAAACAAACTGTCAGTTTTGACAAACAGTAATCCTATTACTTTAAATGAGCAATTCTTGTATCTTTGTATCTGACGCGGATCTCGAAAACGGCTCTAACGAATTCAAAGAAATTTTGTAGGTGTAGTTTTGATTTTTAAATACACCCATATAGTTGTATTTCATGGAAAAACGCAATTTTTTTGAGAAAATCTAATTTAAAAGTTGAAAAATTTTAACATAGGGTCTTATGGGTTGCCATGTTGGTTACAAAATAACAACGAAATAGTAAATAAAGCAATCAAAACAGCTGTTTATGAACAAGCCATGAGATTGAGTATTATTCAAAATCAGCTGTTCATTTGATAGTTTTTAATTACTGTTAAAAAAAAACAATCTAATTTATACTGTTTTAGCACGTTAGAATTTGAATAAATTGTTCCTGATTTAACAATTTATTTTGTCAAAAAAAAGGTAAACTTGGCAAAAATGGATGAATTCTAGTCAATTTTGTAATATAGGCCTGGCTCATTTCTGAAACTATTGAGGTTATGTTTACTACTGTATATTTAGGACTGGTTTCAAAACTTTAGTTGACAGAAGATAGTAGAACTAGGACTAAAATCGTAAGGCTTCTAAAGCATGTATTTGAGGTTATAATTAATCTTGTAATTACTGTTAATATATTTAAGCCTGGTTTCATAATTTTACAAACCAATGTACAAACGAGCCAAAGATTAACAAGATTCTTTAGCGAATTTTCCAACTGCGAGCGAAGCGAAGCAGCCATCTTAGGCCAAAGGCCGAGGCGGGGTTGGGACGCGAAGCGTTCAGGGGCAGAGCCCCTAGTTGTTTTTATTTGACCTAGATTAGTTTGTGATATAAATCTACTTCCACAACGGACGTATCACTGGATAAACTTGCCCGACGTAGGAGGCAGATTATTTGGATACCGTATAGGAAATGTTGCAACTATATTTTTTTTTAAGATCAAAGTATGTTGCTGATGATGCTTTGCAACCCACTATAGGCTAAATGGTCAGTGTCAACAACAAAAAACAATATTAGGCCTATTCGTTTGTTGTGAATTTTTACTTTTTAAATTAGAATGGTCAAGTTAAAACATTTCTATTAATAATGTTTCAGATTATTGAAATTAATTGTAACATAGTAATAAATAATCATTTTAAAATACAAATAAACATAAAAACAATTATTTTATTATAGGCTGCATACTTTAATTTTCTTCTTCTTGGGTTTAAAATACAAACTAGGCCCTACTATACCAATTTAGAATGAGCCAACGCTTCATATATGAATTAAATTTCCCCCTTTTAGTGATTTCCCCTGCTGCAAAATACATGCCTGCATTATCGAATTGACTTGCAACTTTACAACACAAGTTAGAAGGCATGTTTAAAAGTAGCCTATTAGTAACTACATCATTTTATTCTATAACACATCTATAGGTTTTTTTATGCAACATTTTGTAGTTTATTCACAAAGCAATTAAATAACGTAAAAATAGTCAGTTAATTATCGCCTTCACTAAACAATAAACTTTCACAAAATGTATACTGCTGACTACTAAACATTTTTGGACTTCTAGCCTCCGGGATTGTATATAATATTAATATTTTTTTATTTATATAATTACCTTATATATGGTCCGTCACAATCCTTGTTTGTCTGTTTTTTTTAAATTACCGGTTTCGACATTGCTATGATGTCATCGTCAGATATTCTAACTTGTATAGTGTTTTTGTTTAAAAGTATTTTTATAGTGTGTGTTACGTATATTTATTTATTATGACTGTGTTTGAATATCTGACGATGGCATCATAGCAATGTCGAAACCGGTAATTTAAAAAACCATCGAACAAGGATTGTGTCTGACCATATAAGGTAATAAAAAAATTTAATGCTGACTACTGTTAGTTCTGGGTACCCTTTGCTATTGGATAATATCACTTTTATTTTTTTGTTTCAGGCTATTTCCAAGGGATGGTGTTTTATGTCACTATGCTAACACTGTGAGGATTAGGCCTACAGATGTTGAATCACCTGAAATGTGCAATGGATGCAACATTCCGAAATTCTCAGAATAGTGTGAAGGCAATGGGAAACAGATTTAACAAATTTGACTGAAGAAACAATGATAACTAACTTTCACTTTTATTAATATTTCCTTAGTTTGTGTTTAGCTGCCTTGTAAAATAACAAAACCATGGTCAGGAGGATAAATAAATTGGTTGAATGTTAAACATTGAATGTTGTGTTTCATTGTATTGACCTCATTATCTTACTGATTAGTTTTATTTAGGTGATTAGTAGCAGGCCTCCCACATTTGTCTGGGTCGCATTGCCTGATGTTATTAACACAAAAGCACAATATCTTAATAGACCTTAAATAAATCATCTATAAAGGAACTTTTTTCTATAAAAATACATAAATATTTAAATTAATTTGTTTTTTTAACTCAAATAAATGTATTAAACTAGATAAGTAGCTATAGATCTTGAGTATTAATCTATTACTTTTGGGCTATTACACTGATATTGGTAGTCTAATGTTTAGGTTAAAATCTGCCCACTTAGAGAGCATTATACAAAATATTGTTTTAAATTGAATTAAAATATATTATATTAATGTAACTTATATATTATTATTAATGGTCCTGGTTTAGGCCCTATAAGTTTTCTGTAACTTACATAGGTACAAAGAATGTAAGTTTTGTCTAAATACATATTTTATTGATTGATTATAACTGTAAATGTTTTAAAGAATAAAATATAGGCTAGAATATTTTGTGAAATGGGAAACAGGTCTCAGACAGAACGAGGGCGGCCCGGCAGACGTACTGGATTATTAAGGTGCTTTAGTTAAAAGATTAAATTAACCTACATAATGTAGCCTAGTAGGGACTGGCTCAGGTCAACATACAGACGTTTGATCTTAAAGGTAAAGGGTTTATATAGGCCTACAGTTCATAACAGATATATATTTGCTTTACAATTTAACCTATTCTACTTTTGATATGGAAAAAGTTATTAAAAGTAGGCCTAGTCAACAATATTTGGAGCAAAATTACTGTAAGACTCTACACCAACAGAAATGCAAGAATAATTTTTTTTTAAATAGTCTGAGATTCTAACTTATAGCCTTTAAACACAGTATTTACCTGTATTCAACATTTAACAGTAGAATGTGAAACAAGGTAGTCGTCTGCAAAAATATCAGCCGAGGGTCGTAAATTCACGCCCAATATTTTTATATTTTTTAAACTTAGGTCTATATCAAAATTTTGTTCTATTCATTTGTGGATACTGTTGCCTTGCATCGGAAGCATTCCCCGATAAACACAATGACATGTAAAGCCATTTAAAAAACTACAGGAAAATGAACAAGAAAACCCATGAACTTAATGAAGCAAAGCAACCTGTAGCAAAGAAATCTTGCACCTCTACAGAGAAGTCAAGTAACAAATAAAATAAAGAACAAGACAAACAGCTACCCATTTGTCTTGAAAAAACAAGACGAAACTATTAAAAAAGATGCATTCTAGTAAAGAGAAACTTAGACTGGATTAAAAAGAAAGTTCTAAGCTACAAAGTGGATTTATGTGATTTTATGTTTATTGTAGGTAATGCACCTACATGTTTTCTTTTATTTGTACTTTTCATAGCCTACAATCTAATTTATAGGCTATAGGCTTAGCCTTATAAAGAACAATATTATTTTCATATTAGCATTCATAAGTCCTCCCTTCCCACCATAGCAGCAAATGTTCCAATTTTGTTCAATAACAAATTATGACAAGCCTAGATGATATAATCAACGACACCTTGGTAAACCTATGTAGGTAAAACTAGTTAAAAAAAAAACATTAAAACTGCAAACATTCTACTAAAAAATGTGTATCTCCTTCAATAAAGGGACTTAGAATGCAGCTTAACCCTCGAGAACTCGCAGCGCGGTCTTTTCGACCGCACTTTTAGATAACCTATTTATGAATTTCGAATATTTTACCTTGAGCAAACTTCCCCTCTATCACCTCTTTTCCTTTCCCAGTTAGTTAGGGAGGCGAGACATGCAAAACTTTTAACTTAGTTGGCGGCGAACAGTGTTTATAGTCTGTTTACTAAACCCTTGCGTTGTGTGCGGTCGTTTCTTCCGCGCTCGAGTGTTCGTGTTATTAATTTTTTCGTATAGGCCTAAACAAACATTTCTAAAATGTTTTATCGTTATTTTATTTAGATAAACTGTAAATAGGCCTACTGTACATATTAGAGACTAAGTATTTTAGCGATTTTTTTAGTTTTATAGTGCGTTTACTAAGCCCTTGCTTTGTGTGCAGTCGTTTCTTCCGCGCGCGAGTGTTCGTGTTATTAATTTTCTCGTATAAACATTCATTTGTAAAATGCTTTTTTGTTATTTTATTTTATATGTAAATAAGTTCTTTAATACTTTAAATTATAGTATAAAATACAATTAATAACGTAGTTATTTTGTCCTAGCACCTGACTAATACAGTGCGGTCTAAAGCACCGCGCACGAGTTCCGGTGTGACGCGAGTTCTTGAGGGTTAAATACTACAATGCACTTCCAGCTGGTGTGAAGGAGGCAGGGTCTTTGTTGGTCGAGGTTTCTTGAATTGGCTCTTTAACACTGATAATTTGTTTGACAGACTCAAAACTACTTATTTCCTCAGTAGCCTATATGTAAAATGTGTATTAGGCCTATTTGTAATTATGTTTACCGCCCACCCCATGTTAAACGTCCCTATCCCGAGCGGCGTGTAAAGTTCTTGTTTACAAGCTGCATGATATGTAATAGAAGCTCCATGATATGTAATAATGCATGTTATTTCATTACAACCCGCTACTAGTTCGAGAAGTGGTCGCAAGAGCGCTAGTAGTCAGCGTCAGCTGTTTAATTTGAAACAATCAATTTTGCCATAACTGAGTTGTTGTTTTCGTATAAACGTAACCTTAGTTTATTGTTTTAATATAACGGCCTATTATAGTTGATGAAAATGAGTGAATCTGAAGAAAGTCTACCTTCAGACATAGAAGAAAGTGCTAATAAAGCTGTAGGTAATGTAATACCACTTAAGTCAAAACTAAGATACGAAGAAACGTACATTAAGTATCAAAATTGGTGCCAAACGAAGGGAGTAAAAAGTCTAACAAACGAAAAGGTCCTCTTAGCCTACTTTAGCCATTTGTCTGAAACATACAGTGCAGCCAGTATTTGGACCTTTTATTCAATGATACGATTAATGCTCTACAATGGCACCAAATCATATCACTGAATATTCAACTTATCAAATGTAGGTCAATGATATTAATAAACAAAAACAAAGTCTAGCCTAATGACCCAGTAGGCCTATAGTAAATTACATGCAAATCAGAGCCTAACCAAATCATAAAATGAACTGTAAATGAACAAAAGGCCATATGTAGAAACTATTCAATCAACCTTAAGTTAGAATATTGTGTGAAATTATTAACAGAATCTAAAGATCCATTTGTGTAAAGAAAACAATCTTGTAACCTAAGATTCGACACCATAGCTTAAAACTTTCAATGTAAATACTAAACACAGATCACTAGTCACAACAAACCACATATAAGAAATAATTATATTCATTTATTTATTAACTGAAGTGCATTAGACATATGAATTAATAAAATCCGTACGAATTGTACAATTCAATTGCAGACGAAAGTTCTGTATCAAAACAATACGACGCCATGATTGTTTATAATAAATTGCGCATGACGTAATCGAGTGTCGAATCAAAACATGAATGTAAATAAATATTTAACTTATCAGAACACAGTGGAAACCAACAAAATTATATCTATTAGGAATAATTAGACCTTAAAGTAATATTAGTTCAAGCCAAATGTGTTAGAAATAATTAGGATAATTAATATAAGCATTGTCTGTAATAACGGAAATCGTCAAATATGGCTGGCGCGAAAACCAAGTTGATTTTCAAAAGGTGACGCGATTTAAATAATTAAACTTATAGATAATATTTTAGCATCAAAGTAACTATAAAAATTTGTATAATAAATAGACAGAAAGTGAATATTTACACCATGAACGATATAATTAATCCCTTTTTTAAAATGCTTGAAAAACACCGTACGCTAAGTGGAACAACCAATAGAGAACTTCAGAAATCCGTAACTAGCGCCTGGACGTGCAGCGGTTGCACGCGAACTAGAAAACCGACGCGGTAGTTTGAGGAGCTTTTCAAAAGGACTTCAAAAGAGACGCTGGAAGAAGCAAGATGAGAATTTACAGTTAATAAGTTCTCGTGTTTTTAAAGTGTGAATAAGTTCAAATCAGTAGACTCAGTGACTCAAATTATAACAGATGTGGTATACCTGTTCTAATAATACATAACTTAAAGCTATTCAATATATAATAGACTTTAAAAGAAACAAAAGAACTTTGAAAATTACTACAAACTATCTCCAAGCTTAATGATGCCATATTTCTTTGATAATTCTAACTTCTTTCAATTTACCCAATATGCGATTTGAACAATAGTCAATTCAAGTCCAGGCATGTTACCTACCCGAGATTAATTTAATTTAAATACTTTATAATCAATCCACAAAGATATTATTGAACTTTTTAAATAGTCAAGAACATTTATGATTAAACTGAGCTTCAGCCGATGGCAAAATTATTAATGAATATACAATTTTAAAAGCTTTAACTTCAAGAAATAACAAAAATTAAAATCTTTGTAAAACCATGTTAATATAATCTTTATTTGAATAAATCAAACTTCTATTTATCGTACCCAATCAAGCCTATGTGTTTTAATTTCATTAGTCAATATCTTAGATATATCTATCATTACAATTACATATTTATAACTAAAGTTTAGTTATAAAATGGCTTCCAACAAGTGGGGCATTTAATTCAAAGAAATACATTTTATAAAAAATCAAAATAATATTGTAGCTCTCTGTAAAAAACAATGTTGACATTAGTAGATTTTCTACGTTAATTGCATTTCTAAAGAGGAAATCAGAAAACTACCAACCCAAAAAGTCAAAAGTGTTTTCTAAGAGTGCTATTTGTGTAATGTCTCATTGTTATTTATATGCCTCGTTGTAAGAGGGGGGTGCTGACTTAGGGGGGGGGGGGTGGTAAAGTTGTGTACGTACCTAAAGCTGTGAGCGCCATGACAGCCTTGGGCTTTAACGCACTCGTGCCCTCAAACTTCGCCCTCGGCTTGTAATTAGCGCTCTTACAGCTTAAGGTACGTAAATAACTATTAGATTCCAACTTATTTAAATAAGTAACTTCCTTTTAAGTGCAGCAAGCAAGAATAAACATGCCTCTTTTGTTCTTGAAACATTTTATAAAACTTTTGTTGACTATCCCCCTCAACAGAGGCTTTTCATTTAGGGGTAGGCCTACCTACCTAATTTTGATTTATTCTATGTAAGTTTGTTTTAAATCTATTATTTTTGTGTAAATTTTAAACCATTTAAAATGTTTGTAATTGTAAAATATGGAAAATAAATATCCTAAATAAAAAAAGTATAAAACAAAATTATAAATTCATAGATGTAAGTCTTAGGCCTACTTGGTCTATTTAAGTTACTAACATCTTTAATACTTTTTGTATGCTTTCTTTCACTAAGCTTTTTTTTAATGGAACCAACAATTATGTTTTGAGAACAAAAATGCAATGGAAAATTTCCTATCAATTAGATATATATAAAGTATTGGCAACTATAAATACCTTATTGATTATCCACAGTACAATGGTGTAGCTCCGTTTCCCAACATTGTCGAGCACAGCACTTTACACAAACACAAAACACTTTCACTACCACTAACACAATCACTATCAGCTGTTTAATGAATCAGCTTCTCAGGTCAGGTTCTCTTTCCATCACTGAAACAATACAAATGGTTTTAGGCATAGGCCTATACAAAAACAAATTTATGTAAATACCATTATTTTATAACAGCTTTAATGTCAAATAAATAAAAAATCTAAATATGTTTGAGTAAGTCATATTTAGCTTTGTAGTTTCTAACCTCACTTATAATACGTGTATGATGAGGTTTAATTACTTTTCATTCAGTGAATATTTTAAAACAGTATTTCACTGACACAACGCACCAATTGCATTTTTTAATTTGTAACTGTATGCAGAGTTCCATTAGCCTAAATGCAACACATGTTTTTAATGGCAATGTAAGACCAATCAAACTAGGCTATTTGTTTTTCATTATTAATTAATTATAGATGTATTTATACACTACCAGTCATTCGCAACATAACATTAACTAAAACAAATTTATTAATACCGGTAATGCCTTTTTAAAAAGATATGTTTTTTTTTTAAACGTCCTGCTGTTTTGCACTTAAGAGGGGACCGGAGTCAGCCCAACCGCTCACGG
>JAGFPH010001097.1:163845-181820 GCA_018207615.1 Philaenus spumarius | reverse complement strand
AAAATTCATTTTTACATTTTAAGTTTCTAATAGTGTTTTTGTACAACATGTTTCAAAATCATAAGATTTATTAATGATAAACATAATTAATTACATTGTTCAAGTAGTTTTAAGGTGTAAATATCTGATTGTCTATCATAGCCTAAAAATAAACTTGACAACTAAAAACAAATAAGTGGCCTTCACTCGGATTCGAACATGTCAATGCATACATTCTACAACGAATAACCTTTTTTGAATGGTTCGTTTTAGAATATTTCGGGTCCCACGTTTCGGGACGCCAATTCTACAACGAATCTTCTTTTTTGGATAAATTGTTCGTTGGAGAATAAGTTATTTCCACCTACTGGAAGTCTTATAGGCAATCTCACTTTGTTTGGCCTAGGTGAAATAACTATGTGTCGAATATTCAGTTCACTGACTATTCTGACAAAAAACTTTACTTTATACTTCCAGTAATTAATTTTTGATTTTAGCTCAGTAAGAACACAAGTTAATAATTTTACTTTTTGTAAACCTCTGAAGAGTGAGTACACTGGAACTAACCTTGTAAATTTCTTATTTGTGCTTGCAATTATTTTATGAAATTCCACTTTATCAATTCTTAACCTAAAATTCATAAACTATTGGGATATTTGAATGTTAGGTGTTTTTGTAAATAATAACCTTTTATAAAACAAAATAAAATTTTAATAATTTCTTTTTTCTAATTTTAAACATAAACAAAATTCTTGTATTTAATATTTTTCAAATAAAACCAAATAATAACTTTCTTCTCAAATAAAATAATAACTTTTTAAAACTATAAGGCAGAACTAATCTCTTAATTTATTATAATTTATTTTAATTTTTTATTACTCAATTGAATTTATTTTATACTTTAATGAAAATTTGAATTTACGATTTAATGAATTTACTTCTTTAATTAATTACAAATATTTCTTAATTTAACATCCTAAGTAACCCAGTATTTAAAATAAATTTATTTGAATTTACTTCAGGCAATTTAATGGGGACTAACGTATTTTACGCTTCTACCGACCTTTTCACACTTGTCCAGGCGTCGCGACGTTTGTGGTTAAATCCGCGAACGCTGTCCAGTGATGATAAGCTACAGATGTTCTGCGTGCTGATAGAGTTGTCTGGTGGGTGAAGGTGGAGTCCTGTAGGGTTGTCTAGATGTATGATGGATGGCTTCTTAAAGATGGATGTGGTGATGTCGTGTCTGCAATCCCGGTTCGTCTATTCCCTCGTAGCTACAGTTGCATGTCCTAGTGGTCGCCTGGTGGTGTCCTGGAGTCCTGTCTGGAAGCTATACGAATCACTCCATGTATCAGCTGTCCTGTAGGCTATGTTTTTCCTCCAGAAAGTTCCCAAGTTCGGCCAACTTGTATAGACTAAGTTGCCACTGAAGTTCTTGTAGAGTTAATGCGGTGTTTATTGCTGCATCCCAGATGATAACCGCAATGACGTATCTTCTTACTTGTTATAAAAATTTAAAGTTTAACGAAGAAAATACTCAGCTTCTAGCACGCTAAAGTATTTTATAAAAAACAAGTATCGGCTCTCGATGCGTCAACTTACATCGTATAAGTCAAAGGAATCTCGAGTTTCCCCGAGCAATCGTTTATATAATGTTTTTCGGCACTATTTCATTGCCAACCTAAGCTTTCTACCACTGTATTTCAAAAATGCTTTAAAATCCATTTTTTCGCCAATATCAAACTACTAGTCTACGTAACTTTTCATCCTGAATTTTATTATAATTTTTTCATAATTTTGTAATTTGATTTAGCCTTTGTTTTAATTAAATTTCTATTGTTTCTTTGAGTACGCCCATTTTAGTAAACTGGTAACCCTGTTCTCCTTCCATCGGTCTCGTCTTTCGACCGCCCCTCTACTGTCTTACGTTCTTATCTGGCTTCCCTTAGTTTTGTGCTAGGGAAATCCTTTTTCCATGTAACTCCTCCAGGGTTTTCCCGATTTCCCTGAAACTGACATCATTTTCCTCAGCTCGTTGTTACCTTTCCACACGAACTCGAGTGACGTTCGTACGACTCTTGGTTCGCGTACCCGACCCGCGCGCGTTTTTCCGCGGCGATTTTTCCCGGAAAAGTCATAATTTTACACTTCTTTCAGTTTTTCTTTTTCCACTTTTCTTGTCCGTTAGTTTTCATTCACTAGCCGGATTTTCATCTCATTCCCGCTTCTGGTCGTCTTGCTGTGAGGTTAGGGACTTCAACGATTTTTCACAAACTAGGGTTTTACTTTACTCCCGAAACATATTTCAAATACTGGATTATTTTTACATAACTACTTCATTTGCATACTATTTACTATTTTGAATTGTTAAAAGTTTGAGTTTAAATTTTCCAATTAGCTGTAAAGGTGCAAATTCTATCACCTTTTTCCTTTTATAAATTTTCTAGTTTTTCTTTTACATTATAAATTACATTTATCAACACTAAAACTTGTTTTAGTTAGAATTTAAAAAACTTTATTTTTAACCTACTTTTTTATCCTTTAAACTTTATGAATTACCATTAACTTTTTTATATGACAAAATTTCGCTAAAACTTATAACACCTTTATTTTAGGCCTTTTTAAGAAAAGCCTAACAAACCTTTTCTTTTTTAAATTAGAGGAATTTTGAAAATTTTCTCATTCTTTGAAAGCTCGTATCTTACGTAACTTTATGATTTTTTAATATCTAATCTTGCAGCAAATACACCCGCGGTTAGCGTAATGCATTTCCCGAAGATTTTTATTTTTTATTCAAATCTTGGATTTTGGCTTCCCGTAGGAATCTTTTAAGTAATTTTTATAAGTTCCCAATCCTTTTCAGACAGGCAGGGTCCAAAAGTTTAATTCTACCCGATAACAGACCGCCCGCGTATACATGCTGATCTCGTGACCTACATTTGGCTTCAACTCACGGCAAGTCCGTATTGTTCAAACTTACAAAATTAATTGCAAATTTAAACTCAAGACCTACAACGAGTTTTGTCCGTTGTAATATAGATACATCAAATAAAAGAGTAACTCAAACAGTTTTTCCTACAAGTGTTCAAAGTGAGCACCATTAAGTTAGATAGCCCAAACCTTGTTTAGAGTAATTGTTGCAACAACAGCTTCAATTCTGTTTCTTAAGTCTGGTAGCTGAGTCACATACACCTGATCCTTTATGTACACCCAAAGGTAAAAATCACAATGCGTCATATCGGGTGGAGGCCATGCGAAACAAGCTCTCTCATCAGGCCAATCCAGTGGTCGGCTACAACTTCGTTTAACCAATAGCGTACTGCAGGCCCGGAACTAGGGCGGGGCAGGGGGGGCATGTGCCCCGGGCGGCAGATATCAGGGGGCGACGAAATTTGAAAAGTTTGTAAAAAAATAAGAAGTTAATAAAAACGTTTTCAAAATAATATCACAATCAATATTGTTTAGTTTTATTAGATTTTGTAGCATAATTTATAAACTTTATTATAATGTATACCAAGTTAATTCTTAAGTCTTATAAGACACAAGAATTAACGCAGCTCATGGGTCTAGAGTGAGTTTTATGCCTACTACTGGTATGAATTATGGCCTAAGCGCTCGGCAGCGGGGTCGGGAGCGGAAAAACAGCGTGGCCTTGCCAGTTGATACGGCTACAGTTTTGTTGTCTGCGTGTGTTTCTACGAACCTACTTTTATTTTATTTATTTATTCACTTTGGACAGCATAAACAGCAAGTTTGGGTTTTTGAATGGAGTTCGAATCAAAGAAAGGTACGTAAAAGATCTAAAATTGAAAGCAGAAGAATTGGCAAACATCTACACTGCGGATCTCGACAATGAAGAATTTAAATTTGAAATAGAAAGTTTCAAGCACCACGCTTTATCAGTTGACGATAAATTAAAAGAAGCCACATCAATAAAAATGTTAAGTCTTATTATAAAAATAAACTGGAGGAAGGTTACATGAACATCACTGCCGCACTGAGAATGTTTCTCACGCCGTCAGTTACAGTGTCATCTGGAGAATGAAGTTTAAGCAAACTGAAAATCATCAAAAACTATATGAGAAGTAAACTGGGACAGAAGAGGCTCTCTAATCTGAGCATAATATCAATTGAACACCAACGAGCTTCCCTTACCAACTTTGACGACATCATCAGTACATTTGTAGCTAAGAAGGCTCGAAGTATTCAATTTTAGGTACAATACATAACATTGTATTGACCAAGCCAAAATGACATTTTAGACAAAATGTTTTTGCGTATTTGCAATTGAGTTACAAATACAAAAAAAAATATTTGTATTAGTCATGTAAAAGTGTATTAATGTAAGAAATAAGTGTTTTTCATAAATAAAACTTCTTCATAAACATAGTGTGCACTACCGCATCTAAAAAAAATAGCTTACAGAGGAATACATTTTAATAGTGTGGGGGGGGAGGGAGGTAAACTGATCTTTGCCCCCCTGCTAGTTTCGGCCCTGGCCTACAGAGTTATACCATCTTGCTGCCAAATAAAGTTCTGTGGTTCAACTACTTCCAATTGAGAAAAGAGCCATAGTTGTAAAGCAAAAAAAAGGTCCGTAAACTTTCTACACATATGGCACAAAAAACATTCAATTTACGGGCCCCATCTCATTGGGATTTGCTGACCCCCAGATGCGCACATTATGAGTGCTCACACGTCCACTTAGGTGAAATATCAATTCATCATATTTTAATAAATGACACAATCCAGAAAATCTTCATCACCATGCAGCAACATATCGTTTGCAAAGTTAGCAAGTAAACCGTATTATGCAGGCTTTCGAACTTGTAACAACTGCAAACAATAAGGACAACAAGACTCTCCTCAAAACTCTCACTGGAATTGCTAATTAACTACTAGACTTTTGAACTGATTTCTTGGGGTGAAAGACTCTCTCACACGTTCTTCAGTTACTTTTAACCGTCCCCTTACTCTTCCCTTTGCTAACACAGATGACACAATCTACGTATGTTATTATCACTTGCAGGATTACATTTGAACTCAATACGGAACTACAGATACAGTCCTTGCAAACTGTAAACACAAAAAGCTCTCTGTTCACTAGTCGCCATCTTTTAACATTAGCGCTTTCTAAAGAAAGGCAGAGGAAACAGGTGTACCAACAAAACTGTTTTAGTTGCTCTTTCATTTAATGTTTTATTTATAATTGTTAATTAAATACAACCCCTATATTCATTTTTAAACTTCCCGTGCTTGCATGAATTCACCAATTTCAAAGATATAAACAGTTTAGTCACACAAATTATGTGATTAAGGCACGGCATCCTGGATCGAGTCTGGACTCAGGCTAACGAGCAGGTAATTCGACGAGGTTTCTCAGATGATCATCCTCGTGTCTCTATTTTGTATAAAAGGTTAAGGATCGCCATAATGACATAAAGATGCTTAGCCTCGAACTGTGGTTGGCTTATTAGCATACATAAATATCAAAGTCGTTACGCTCTATAAATATGTTTGTTTTTCAAGCTTAATTTGGAAATTTGGATGGACCAATCGATATGTTGACCAAATTCCAAATGTCAAGTCCATGATATTCCTAACGTGGCATTTTGTATTTCAGATAATGATTATAGCCCAGTCATTAAAAGACCTTGACCTAAGAAAAAATCGGGCCTGAGCAAAGTCTGTGGATTTGTAATATTTAAGGAACAGTATCAAAAAAAAAAAAAACTTTACATCTGGAGAGGTCGAAAAAGTCAAAAATGTTTTGAATTTTTTTTTGAAAATTCGGTTTTTGGTCAATATTATTTTTATTTTTTATTATATGAAAAAACAAAAAATTGTACAGAAAAGTTGGGAAAATTTGCAATAGAAAACGATATTATGGGTTTTTAATAAAAATGCTTCCTTATGCTCGAAAAAAATTCGCGAAGTTTGCATGTCTCCTCGACAGCCGCGGCACTGAATTTCGAAGCGTACCGAGCACGCGCATCCTTTCATATCACCTATTCGAGCTCCCCAGAGAATAAACCATCAATATATATACATATATGAATCTCTTCGTTAACACCTCACCTACTAATAAGTACACGTGTTTATTTTCATTTTGAGACGCATTGCTCAGATTTATTCTGTCCGAAGCATTTGAAAATCCAATATTTTAAGTATATCACAACATACTATCGTAATTCTAGATTAACAAAATTAATACTTGATATTATCACGCTTAAAGTTTATTTATATAATATAATAGAGGGCACCGCCCCATGCTCGCTTCGCTCGTTTAAGGGCACAGCACGAACACGTCGTAATAATAAAAACTCTTCGCCCGATGTACACTTTGATGAAGAAATACACGCTACTGTTGGTCAGGAAAGCTTCCTTTCGAATATTAATAACAAAAAAAGTTTCATAGAATTTCTGAAAAAATATTTTATCAATAAGAATTTTGACGTGAAACAGGCAGATGATGACGCAGATTTATTAATAGTTAGAACTGCTCTTTCTATCAAAAATTTAACGGCAGTGATTGTTTCTGAGGATACCGATATTTTAGTTTTATTGACAGCTTTGACTCCTGGTACTGAAAACATCTTTTTATTAAAGCCATCCAAAGGAAACTCAGAACAGAAAGTTTACTCTAATCATAGTTTCGATAATTATGAATATTGTAAAAAATGTATCCTATTTGTAAACGCTGTAAGTGGTTGTGATACAACATTGTGCTTTTTGGGGAAGGGGAAAAACATTTTATTTCGAAATATTGAAAAACGCAAGAAAAATTTTGAATTGACAAAAGCCATGGAAACGTTCCTTTTACCAATCAAACGCACGAGGCTATCGAGACAAGTGGATGAATTTTCTTGTTGAATTTGTATAATTCTCCTAAAAATATAACATGTGTGAATAAATTGAGATTTCTTAAATTCAAGCAAGAAGTAAGTAATAAAAGAAAAAGTATAAAACCCGTTAAATTTGAAAATCTCTCGCCGACTGATGATGCAGATGCCCAGCATTTTTATCCAGTTTATCTTCAAGTTCAAATATGGATGTCTAATGATCTGCCGGCAGATAATTGGGGCTGGAAGATGCATGATATATTAGCCCCAGTCAAAATGTTAAAAGCACCTAAAGAAATTTTACAAATGTTATTCTGCAACTGTACAACTGAGTGTAATAGATCGTCTTGTACTTGTAGAAAATCTGGGCTGAAGTGCTCATCCGTTTGCGGTTTCTGTGAGTCCACTAATTGCACGAATTTAGAAAAGATACAGGATGAAGAATGTGAAAGTGATAGCGATGGTTATGAAGATCTTGAAAATGAACGTCGATATATTGACGAAGATGATTCTGATAGCGATAGTGACGAAAATGACGGAAATTTTGAGGAAATTGACGTCATGAATTCATCCTGGATCTGCTAGTAGTTCCGACAGTTAAGCGTGTATTATTATTGTAATTTAACTTTTTGAAATGATAATCCGTTATGTAAAAACTTAATTACATTTTTTAATAAAAATTTTTTAAACTCTCATCTATCAAAGCCTTCAGAATTTGTTCGATTTATTCTTTTTTTAAATACACTTGCATGCATTAATAAAAAGATCATCGTGAAAAGAAATATTTTACTGCTTTCAGGAAAGAGATTTATTTATTGCTTTTTAGGGTACAAGTATCATACCAAGCTTTTATTTTGAGTAATTTGATGATTGAACATCATATTTTGCTAGAATAACGGGGGCGATTAACGCTTTACTAAACTTCAAATGGCAATATATCGTTATCCGTAAGTGCTATGCAGATAATCAAAAAAGTAAATTGTTCAGAATTTTATAAGCTAAAATTTTAGTCTCCTACATTTTTGCGGAAAACCACTATTTTTCTGGTAATTTTCAAAAATATCAAAAAGTACACCTTCACACGTGAATATATTAATTAATTGGACCCCTATGGATGTAAAGTTTTTTTTATATGTTATTTTTACTGTCAAGAAGTGCTAAAAACTATTTTTCTATAGGCCCGATTTTTTCTCAGGTCGGGGCTTATTTTTGCACAGAATGACTGGGCTATTATTGGTTTGGGAGATTCGTGCTGGGCTCTACATAGAAAAGTATAATTTATTCTGGCCATTATAGTTAGTTGAGTACATAATGTTTGATGTATTGTCTTCATACATTTTTTGCACTTCTACAATACATCAGTTATTAGCATAGAGTAAAAACGACCCTCCTTTGTTTATTCTTGAATAAGCCTTTATACTTATCAAGGATGATTTCTTTTACAAAAAATGTAGGCTAAACAGCCTGCAATTCAATGTAAAATTTCCATACATCTTATTGCAACCTGTGTTATGTCTACATTTATGAACTCCTAAGTTGCTGGTTTTAATAATTTAAAATGTAAACTTTAGAGTATAAAATCAGAGTTAAAAAAAACACAGTTTTCTAACATATAGTCAATAAAGTTGACTAGCAAGAACTGTAGAAATAAACTTCTTTAGAACAAACAAATTTTAACTCAATGTATATTAGTTCTAATTGGCATTAAGTAAAATAAAGAACTTAAGAAATATATACAGGGTGATTTAAAATTATGGTAAACAAATTTTGTCCCTGATTAAACACGCAAAACAAAGAAAAAAGTGGACACTGCCGCAGTTATTATCATGGAAACAGCAATCGTGTAGTATATTATAACCATTACACTAAGACTCTGCCCTTAGAACACTAAACCTTACAGTTGTTAAAGAGTTTAAAACGAATCACATATGGATCCAATGGGAACTCTTCTTGCAGTTCGCCAGTGGTACGTCTACTGTTAAGCTTCAAATCATTTTTGGTAACAAATGTAACATTTAGCTAACATCATTGTCTTAATTAAGATTGCCCATTGGACCTGCTTGATCTAGGTCAACCTCTACGGCACTTTCCCCCTCACCAGCAACACAACCCACATCAATACTTGATCCAGGCGCATCAGATGTCGCCAGAGTTGCCCGTGTGCCTGTATTCACAGCAGTACTGTGCATTGCAGATTTTGGTATTATTCTCTTTGAAATTTTGTGCTCTAAGCATTTGTGCCCATTATTTTTGCCTTCATATATCAGGATATTTTAAAAGATCAACATATTCTGAAACGTTTTAAAATTTACAGCATCCAGTCTTTTTAAGTTTTGAAGAAACACATTTAATTGTAACACATACACTCTTTTTTTAAAACAGGATAAACTCTCTTTTTTTTACATTAGTATAGGATAATTAGTTTCTGAGATATGATCCCATTTATGGACACGAGTCGTATTTTGAAAGTGGAGAATAGTAACTTCAATTTGCGAGTGTCTAATTTTCAACATACAGCCACAAATGTTGGATTGATAGAAACTCACAGCCCCTTCCTCTAAAACGAGACCATGATCACAGAGCTATGTTTATTTTTAGTGGAGTTATTGAAGATTCAAATTAATTCAACAGAAACTGTCGCTGGTTCGGGCACGATTGTCTCCTTACAACCGGCATCGACTGTCAAAACGTTATAACGTAAAAAGTGATATAAATTAGTATTGATTCAAGAAAAAGAAGATACCAGACTATCCACACAGTTGGGTTACAAAATAGAGGCAATTCATTTCATTAGGTATAACAACCACCACTACAAGAATCCTTCACCTTTACCCTGACATATTCGCTTACGTTTTCACAATTAGTCGTGGACACAGAGTTCACCATGTTTTGCTTCTGTGCTGGGCTTACACTGAGGACATTGCAAACTTCTTGGACAGCCTCTTCGGCTTGCAGGAAATTCAAGGTAGAAGTATATGGTTTGCTGGCCAGCAACATTTTCAGAAAGAGCTGTGGAAGATACAATTTATTTAGATGTTGGTTAATAAAATATTTGTAAGGTAATCTTTCTCACTTATAAACTATAAAATATTATTATTTCAGATTTTTGTTATTTAATTCTGCGACCTGTCGTAGCAGTCTCAGCCTCACTGAGCTATTTTCAAAGTTTGTTAAAACACATTTTACACATTGTAACTTATTGTAAGAGGGTTGTCGATTACAATTAATAATTTAATCTTTACTAATAAATAAATGAGTTTACTTGTATTTGACATATTGTAAACTCTGACAAAGATTTTCAAATGAAACAACCCAAAACGATGTTGAATATAATTCTTTCGATATCCTCCATCAATATAGGCTAATTAAATAAAAGAAATAACCGTGACATCTAGCGCTAAATTTATCAAATTGTAATCATAACAACATCACACACGGCGACACGCCCATCTGAGAAACAAGCAGTCCTATTGGACGGCAAAATTTGCAAGGATAAAATTTAGAAAGAACATTTGTGGATTATTTATTTCCCGAATGTAAAATTAAAGGTAATATTTGTCATACATAATAGTGTGATAAAAAATAACGAAAATCACGTTCTCATATAAACATTTAATCAGTTTCGTAACATTCATCCGTTATTCCAAATTCAGAAGAAAAAGAAAGCGGGATTTACAAACCCAAGATTCCAAAAATATGTTTATATGAAAAGATAAACAGACGAACAACAAAGCTATTACAAAGATCTAGGCTTAGGTGTGAAGAAGATTTTCATTAGATTCTGAGGACTCCTATGATGTAGAAGCATATTACAACCACCATTAAAATAAAAGCAAACAACTTTTAAGTGCGATCAATATTTTAAATAGCATTTTCGGTCCCGAAAGAAGCAAGAAATAATCAGTTAACGTTACCAGATTGGTGAGATCATTGCCATTGCTATCATTTTATTTTAGATCTATTTATGACCTAAGACATTAGGCCTAAAAGGTCAAATAACCTTATAAACATTAAATGGAACATTAATTAATGGCAATAATAATCACAGTGGACTAATAGATCTGATATTTCATCTTTCATTATATTCATAAATTGTATATATTAAAAAACAATTCTTTGCCTATTTTATAAACTTGTGTTTGTGGCCTATAAACTCTTGGGAAAAGCAGGCACCAACAAATTTGAGTCAAATTTCAATAAATAATATATTAATGTAATGGAACAAATAAAAAATTGTTACATGATATTATATTGTAAAAATTCTATTTCTTTGTGTTCAATTAATAATTTGTTAGATTACTGAAGACAGCAATATTGTATTTGGACTCAATATAATTACATATTCCTTGTGTTTCTTTCCCTTTATATTTATAATACGATGATGAAATTGACATGGAGTTTTACAGCTATGAAAACTTTAATTTTACATTATGAAAAAGAACAATGTTTATGGACATTCACACTAATGCCTACAAAAGCCGTCATGCAAGACAAAAACCTTTAAAACAAAATTACAAATGTAATAAGCTTATTGGGATTGACACTATAGACTATGTTATGTTTCTTGTAAAACATTTAAGAGATTTTGACTATGTTTACTTTATTATAATAGTATATTTACAAGTTTGTTTGAGATTTGTTTTTGAAATCATAAAAACTGTTATAATATGAATCACAAACTTCCAACTGTAATTCTTTAACCCTAGAACCGGCAGATCGCACGAAACGTGCGATCATGACAACACATTTGTAACGCGTGATTGTATTGAATATTTGACCGACTAAAAATCTTCCAATCTCAAAAAGACAAACACCATCGTAAAGGTAATGTTTCAAACTTTAATTTTTGTATTTACTATTTCTTTCTAAAATGTATATTTACATACGTAATCATCGTTGCAGTTTATTAGTTTTCTACAAATCAATCGGCGCCTGAAAATTCATACAAAACATAACGAAATAACTCAACTTTCGTCAATCTCTAAAGCCCGCCCAATAGGTTTTCTTAGTTAAACCTATGTATCGATGGATTCATCACAATTTCCCCTATCCAAAACTTCCATCCAATCAAAAATCGGACAAATAGTTCTAAAGTTGTGGGGCGTTTTGTAGACCCTTGCATTGGTCAGTTTTCCAACCAATAAACAGCGTTATTTATTTCATGTTATATCTGTGTGACCACAATCGTTTTTTAGAGATATTTTGGTATCTTTGTAAACATAATGTTTCAAGCTAACTTTCCCTATAAACCAAATATGCTATATTTGAACAGTTTATTGTGTTGGACCGTGGGAAAGTGACTGCTAATACGGTTTCATCTAATGTTTGAATCTGAAGCCTAACGGACTTTTACAACATGGCTAGACATAGAAGTTTGCGCGCGCATCGTGTATAGCTTGAACGGGCGAGAGATTTCTAAATTTGTTCTCTCTATTGCTATTCAAATAATTTTAAGTGAAACACTTTTAGGAAAACATAATTTACAAGTATACAGTTCAATTCTTTGATTTATTCTTTACACTTTGTTATAATAATATTTCATTTTTGGGCAAAGCATATATTAGTAAATTACATTTCAAACTTGGCATACTTTTGATAGCAGTCTTGTAGTAGAAACATAAAAACTCGTGTTTTCAAAATAAGAAATTTGAAAATTTTAAATGTTTTCATACAGTTCTATTTAAAACTAAATTACGAAACTTTTTTACATTTATGGAAAAAATTACAATTTTTTAAAATGTTTACTACTTTTTATGTAGACTTAAAGTTGAACTTTTATTTTTCGTAACTAAACATTTTCTGTTTCTTGAGCTAATAACTTTGTAAATTTTATATCTTGGCATATATATATTTTTTGAACCTTACTGTTTGAAAAAGCTATGGAAAACTTTTGGATTGGGGTTCATTTACTATTTTTGGCAAATTTTTGAATAAATGCTTGCACACTCCAAAAAATCCATTTTCGTTAAAGATGTCGGTTCTAGGGTTAATAATAGTTGTATTTACACCTAGTATTTTTCTCCTTTGTATCCATGGCCGGGCCCATAGTCGTTTTCTTTAGTCATGCCATGTTTAGATAACCAATTGATGCAGCAACTTAACCAGTTAACATTCCTTGATCCATTGTAGCATCTGAACTGAACGAATAAACCAAAACATAACCTCTAAATATATCTAGTTAATAACCCGGCTGATTAACCCTCACAGTGCCAGACTACACAAAGTGACGTTCTCTCAGGCGCAAAATATCTCTCAGGCGTGATGTTCTCTCAGCCATTTCGAACATATGCAAATTTCCATAAATATGCATATTTCGTTATTTAATAAACTTAAAATCATCCAATCGTAGTAAAACCGGCACCGTTAGAAAGGCAATCAATTAAACTTTAATTTTTGTATTTAAAACTTTTTCGTAAAACATATATTTACATGGATAATCATCGTTTTAAAATATGCAGATCGGGTTACAGCTATTCAATGTGTGAATTTGCATACAATTGTACTGTTATTTCCCACTTCTTCAACGTTCAAGCCCATCTACAGAAGTATTTCTATCGAGATTATAAAGCTTCCATTGGATTCGTCTAGATTTTACCCTTTCTAATAGTGCTTTCCAATCGGATGTCACTATTTTACATGATTTAAGACAAAGATTTCTGTAAACTCTTATGATTGGACAGTTTTCAACCTATGAAATAGCCCATTTGTCAACCGAGATAACGCCTACAATATCATATGTTTTAACAGATTTCTTTTCAACATTTTGTAGAGAATAGTTTGTCCTTTCTAACGGTGGGAAGTAAACTAGAAATAACCAGTTTTTTGTTTGTCTAGACAGCAGTGAAAAGTACATAATTAGAGCGGTCTGGTGTGGCCGTCTGTTTGTCTTGTTCCCACGTAATTCAACACATCCTTCTTGTCCGACCTTTATCGACGGCAAAATGTCATTAGATTCATGTCATTTTGTTATTCAAATAAAGATAACTGAAACACTTTTGTGAACTAAGAAAAGACAAGTATACCGTTCTTTTCTTTGATTTATCCTCTACACTTTTCTATAATAATATTTTATTTTTGGGTAAAGCATATATTAGTAAATTACATTTCAAACTATGCCTAGTTTTGTTAGTAGTCGTGTATTTGGAACATAAAAACTGTTTTTTTCAAAATAAGAAATTTCAAAATTGATAAATGTTTTTATACAGTCCTACTTAGAACTAAATTACAAAACTTTTTTACACTTACGAAAAAATTACAAAAAAGTTTACTACTTGTTATTTAGGCCTAAATTTGAAATTTTTCCTTTCGTTACTGAACATTTTTTGTTTCTTGAGCTAATAACTTTTACAATTTTACATCAATTAATATTTGAATTGCATATATGAATTCTTTGAACCTTTCTCTACAAAAAAGGTATAGAACACTTTTGGATTGGGATAGAATTACTATTTTTGGCGAATTTTTTAAAATATGCTTGCAAAACACTAAAAACCGGCTGGCCAATTTGAGCTATAGACGGGGCACGGTGAGGGTTAAATAAATTGGACAGGTGTAATTATTATGTTTTCTTTGGCGAAATATTTGATCAATGATCTTTGATAAAAGTTTGACCAAATATTTGACAGTGTAATATGCCCCTTACCTTTATATAAAATCCAATCAACACCTGGATGTGATACTGGCTTGAGCAAATCATAAGGTTCAGCCGCTCCTTCAATCAGGCAAGAAGCAGATGCATTCTTCTGTCAGAAACACTGCAGGCGCTGCAACAGTCCAATGCACTGAATCAGTGTGATATCAAAAAGCAACATTTTTGTCTTAAACAACTTGCTGCAAGGTAAAGGCATTTAACCCATTTGCTTATAACGATGGCGATCCGCCGTCGCACTCCCGGTTGCCATTGCATGAAGCGACGGCGAATCGCCGTCCACCATTAAATCCTGTTTTAGCAAAGTTAGTTCCTAAAAAACCCAAAAGATCGCATATGCATCTTGTTCTGCAAGTTTCAGGCTTTATTTTGGTTATATTTTTATCTTCCATGGCCAGCCATAGTCCTTCATTTGTCAGTATTCTTTATTAAAAGTGTAGCATATTGTTTTAAATTAATTATGTAACTTAATAAGAACTGATCTAAGTTATTATTATAAACTTCTCACACATACAAATTATACAGATTCAAACTTAAGACCAACCAAGCAAGCTTCCTATAACCACTCCTAGATGGTGCTGATAAACTATCTTTTACTTTACACATAATATTTATACCAATAATAAAGTAACTGAAGTTTTGTTAATTTGTCAGTTTTCTTTAATGAAGCCTAGCCTAGTGGATAACGTTGCGTCTTCCTGATCAGAAGATGCTAGGTTCGAATCTAGGCTTGGGAGACCAGATATCTAATCATATCTGTGGTTTGAGGGTAGGAGGGCGGAAGTAAAGCAAACGGTGGTTGGCTCGCTTCCAAGCTGACGGGATATGACTAGATATCTGGTCTCCGGCTGGGGCTGTTTTGCATAATTTTACTAAGGTTTATATATATATATATATATATTTACTAAAAAAAAAAACAGTAAAAAAATAAAAATATTTTTTCGTAAACAAAATTATGTGTAGAGATAAAAACACAGTAAACTATGTGAGAACACCCAGAAAAAATTGTTTTTTTAGCCCAGTCAGGTATTAAAAAAACTTTAAGTGAATGGGTTAAAGAGTGCACAATACCGTTTTTAACAAACAATAGTTAATGATACCCAACCAGACCTGTTAACCCTGGAACTGTTAAACTGCACACGCATCAAAACACTGAACTTCACCGTGCGTGACAACTCAACTTGTATTGAATATTTCACCCACTAAAAATCATCCAATCGTAAAATCACCGGCACCGTTGGAAAGGAAATGAATTAAACTTTAATTTTTGCATTTACAAGTTTTTTCTAAAACGTATATTTACATACGTAATCATTGTTGCAGTTTTTTAGTTTTCTAAAAGCCAATATCGCTCGAATTTTAATGCACCAAAACTACCTTTAAGTCCAGTTTCTATGTCTTTCAATACAGCCCGCCCGGTATTTTTCTGAGTTATATCTGTATACTGAAGGATTCATCACACTTTTACCTATCTGAAACTACCATCCAATCCAAAATTGGACAAATAGTTCCAAAGATATGGAATTGTCTGTAAACCTTTGCAATTGAGCAGATTTCAATCAATAAAACAACACATTTTGCGTTCGAGATATTATCTTTTATAATTCGAATTATTTCAATAGACTTTTTGATATCTATTTATAGGCCAAAGTTCAATCTTTCATTTGGTGTAAAGCAAACTATATTTAACTTTTTAGATGTTATTCAAACAGCAGTTGAAAGTTCATATTTGCACAGAATTTATACTACCGCTTGAGTTTGCAAAACAAGGCCGTTTCCATTGTCTTCAACGGTCATATTTTGAATTTCCTTTGTCCGCACGAGGTTTCATTTGTTTCATCTTACTTTTGTAATTCAATTGATTCTAAGTAAAACACTTTTATGATGAGGTAATATACAAGTATACAGTTCAATTCTTTGATTTATTCTCTACACTTTGTTTTAATAATATTTCATTTTTGGGCAAAGCATATATTAGTAAATTACGTTTCAAATTAGGCGGTTTTGTTAGCAATCGTGTATTTGGAACACAAAAACTGGTGTTTTCAAAATAAGAAATTTGAAATCGATAAATGTTTTTATACAGTTCTATTTAGAACTAAATTACAAAACTTTTTTACATTTACGAAAAAACTACAAAAAATGTTTACGACTTGTTATGTAGGCCTAAAGTTGAACTTTTTCCTTTCGTTACTGAAAATTTTTTGCTTCTTGAGCTAATAACTTTTACAATTTTACATCAATGAATTTTTTAATTACATATATGGATTTTTTTAACCTTTTTATACAAAAAAGGTACAGAACACTTTTGGATTGGTATGCAATTACTATATTTGGCGAATTTTTGAAAATATGCTTGCACACGCACCGAAATGACTTGGCGTTGCAAAACATTAACATGGACAGTTGTAGGGTTATAAGAGAGGTTCTACTGTAATTATAAATAGTTTATTTATTAGTGAATTTAGTACATGGATAGATTGCTTATTTGGATTAGTTTCTAAGCTTCCTGAGTGTTTTACATTTCTATAGTTAGTTATTCTAGGCTATATCAGATTACTTATTATATACAGAAGTCTTTGATTAATCGACAGGTAGGCTGAATTTGTATCATAATGGATTGGGACTATTATAGGCCTATATCCGTACACAGTATCCGTGTAAAACTATACATTTTTACTTATAAATAATCGTGAATAGTTTACTAAGAAAGGTTGTATGCTTTCTTTCAATAGCCTAGTTTTTTTTTAAATTGATCTATAAATTATCATTTTGAAAACATAAAAGCAATGGTAAATCTGTACAGAAAAGGATTTGGCTAAATATTTAAAGTAGCCTATACAATAAATACCTTTATACTATCCATTGATGTAAAGTGTTGTTCCCATAGTCAGCTTTGTTGAGCATAGCATTTGACACAAACTACTTTGTAATCACTACCACCAATACAATCAGAGACTTTCAGCTGTTTAATGAATCCTTCATCAGGTGACTGTAACAATTCAAATGGTTATATAAGAAAACAAATTTGTTTAATAAAAGCTATTATTTTCTATAAATAATTACCAGTAGAGTCCCGCTATTTCGAATTAATTCCAAACGAACACTGTTCGGTTTAGCGGAAATTCGGAACAGGTGGATTTCATAAATAATACCGACGTATTGACTTGTTAAGGTATAAATTATGTGGGAGTACATCTGCTAGTGTCACCTCTATACAGTGTTGATCTGCTTGTGAACGCTCAAACTGAACTCATATCACAAGTAGAAAAGCGGCAAATGCTCCTGACCTCGCCTTGGTGTAGGTTTAAACCATACGTTTTTTTCCTTCCGTTGTGTTACGATTCCGTTTTTTTTTTTTTAATCGGAAGGGAAGGAATATATTATTCGAAATAACAAAAACGCAGGAGAAAATCGGATGAAAGCAAACAACTGACAGATGGCAACAAAACTACCAGTGCTTAGCTGTTGTATCTAATCCTTAATTCTTTCTAAAGGACCCG
>JAGFPH010001097.1:138843-156204 GCA_018207615.1 Philaenus spumarius | reverse complement strand
ATCATCGTGGTTTCAGAGAAATCCGAGCCTGATGGTTTCCGTAGTTATAGACCAAAAACAAAAAATAGTTCAGATTGCAAATCTTGAACACCATGCAGCCCAGATTTGTCTCAAAGTGATTATGTGTAGTCTGTGCCTTTGAACCAGGTGCTGGGAGAGGAAACGATCCAAGAACAATCAAGAAGTCGAGGTTTGTGTGCGCATTTGATTGGATCAGCCTCAAAGTTTCTTTGAAGAAGGAATCTACGAGCTTCCTAAAAGCCGAGGGAAATATGTAGAACGTGCATGAGACACCAAAATAACCCATGTTGTACCAAAATGGATGGTAACACATTAAAAAAAAGGGTTTAATAGGCCTATGTAGTAATTTTTATGTGAGAAAAGTTAACTTTTTTTTTTATATGTTTTCATAGTTAATAAATGTATATAAAAAAGTCCAGCTTGTATTTAAATCACCTTTGTATCGTTGAAAATGTATTTCCTACAAATATTAAACAGTTTAATTAAAATCCTGTTTAAATTATTGACTGTTGTTTTAAACAAGTTTTAATAATACTTATTCATAGCTGGAATCAGTATTAACAGATGCCAGCCACTAAGTGCAAATTAAAAAGTTGCATGATAAAATATTACACTTCTAAAATGTTGCCAACATCATTCTTGATTTGCACATTTGCATCTACTGTGTTGCGATGGGTTTTAATGAGTCAGCTGTAAGTTGTACTTTGTTTTTAGCCTATAGACAAGAACACTGACAATTGGATGACATGAAAGTTAATAGTTTAAGCAACAATATAAAGGCTGAAACAGACCACCTGTTTCAGATGTATTGTGGGCACACAAATTTAGGTACTTAATTCCAACTGAAACCCCACTATCAGGGGCGGCTTAAGAGTAAAATGTCACCCGGGCAAGATAGTCACCCGGCCCCCCCCCCCCCCCCCCTCCTAATTATATATTGATAATGGTTGGCTAGCCAGCCAAAAAGTCTGTAATCGTTCCTGAAAATAAATATCAGGCAATTTTTGAAGTTATACTTCTTTAGGCGCGTAATGGAAAAATGATGACTGAACTATTACATTGCGTGCACAAGATGCAACGAAAAACTCACAGAACGAACACAAACGACATCTAGTGGGAAGAATGCGAACGAATGATAACGTAAATTTTTATGATACAACTCCGTTTTTGGACATATATATTAATTTTAACCATCCATCGACCTATCTTTTTACAATCTTATGCACTATCATCCACAAAAATCCCAACCCATATTTCGACCGTAATCCACGGATATTAGCTTATATAAAGACTACCAAAGCTCTAATTCACGACCTAACTTCAGATTTCAATGTTAATTAAAGTGATCAAAAATGAAATTTGAGCAACAACACTAACAAAATACTCTTAAAAATAAGAGATAATTATTTGTTCTGCGCATACTTCCAAGGCATTTTAATGTAATCCTTCATTTCTTATGTATTTTTTGGTACAATTATATTTTTCAACCCTATCGGATCGCAAAAGATAAACGCAAGTTCGTTTTTTTTAAGATTTTTATAATCCATTTTGGTGCTCCCAAACATTGACGCCCTGTGAGGGCGCATGGGTCGCACGGGCCTTCTGCCCACTATCTCTTTCCTAAAGAATTTAATGAAAATATTATTTTCAAAACTCTTAGTGCCTTAAATGGCATAGCCTATATTGAAGGGAGGTGGTTCTCCAAAAAATTTCAAAAGCAAACATTGGTTGAGTGTTACATCATTTTAATGGTCTTATAAAAGCAAACATTTTGAAAAAGTTTTATAATTATTGGGAGATGTAAAAGCTCATATCTAAAAAATGCCAACTTAGGATGAGTGGTATTATCAAATTTAATTCACCGTATTTTAAAGGTGGTCATAACATCAACCATTTATGGCGGCCAAAGGCAGATTTTTATATTTTGTAAGACATCTTTTGTTTTTCCGAAAGATTTAAATTTATTTACTATATTTTTGTAAATTAAAAAATGATTACTGGCAAATAATTATTGCTCAGGTTTAAAACAAACAAAATCTAAGGGTTTTATTTGAAACCAAAAGTTGTTTAAACTCTATTGTTTGTTTACAATACATCTGAGACTAGTGGTTTGTTTGCTACCCTGAATAGTGTAAGTGAACTATTTAGAAGTAACAAACTTGCCAGTGCTCCATTTCCGTTGTCTACAAAATAGAAATTGTAACATTAGAAAAATTGTTGTTTATTATTTCTATAACAGCCACATTTTATAACAGCCTACAAATTTGTTTAAGGTAGCTATTTTCCTTCTCTTCATTGCCAGAACAATAATACTACAAACACATTATAAATCATTTCTTGTGGATACTTTTATTTAAGTATAATGTATCGACATTTAACCAAATTATAATTATCACGCTTTATAAATGGATAAACGTAAATAATAAAGGAAAATGAGCTACCTTAAACATAATTTCAATTGATGAGGAAAAACTAATCTAATTGTTATGGTTCAATTTTGTTACAGGTACCGTTTGAATATGTTTAAAGTATTTTATTATGTACACTTTATGTTCAACAAACAATGAAGTACAAAAATTTCAAATAATTTCGCTTAAAGCCAGACGACGCTTTTCCTTTCCAGTCGAAAATTCGATGGAACCAATTCCACCTCAGGCAGAAAATTTGAAAATAGAAACATCGAAATATTCGGAAGGTTTATGATAAAAGCCTAAAAGATTAACTAACTACGATAGGTTTCAAAATATATTTTTATATATACTTTGGAATAAAAACTAATACAAGTATGAAATATAACTCTAGAATATATATATAGTTACGTTTAAAGAGGAGAATCCGTTATTAAGATTATATTATAAATATAGAATATCAGTTACATCTTTCTCAAATAACTAAATAAATATAATCTAGCAACAAAATATATATAGAATTTTCTAACCTATAAACAAATACATTTACTTAAAGCTAACGTTAATATACTGTGATTCTCTTTGTATTCTGTGGTGAAATGGAGAAAATACTTCTTAAAGAAAATACTAAACAATGTTGAAAAAGATGTAACTTTTAACACGGCCTATACTTATGTTGTGGGAGGTTTAGCCTGAGTTTTGGATGGTAAACTTGTCCACTTTCTTATTTTTATATCGTACTAACCAATCTAGTAAGGATATACGATAATTTATTCAAACCTATGAAGTTAGAGATAAGTTGCAACAATCACTATGCTACGTCAGCAAAGTACTTGTTACTATAGGTAAAGAATGGATACAATTCTAGAAAAAAAAAAATTTTTAACTTTAAATTTTTTGGAATTACAAAAAATAACAATTCAGTAAAAAGTCATTTATTTTAGTAGTAGTAGTAATTTTATTTTGACTTTTTGCGGTTATATTAAACTCAAACGTAAATCTATTTGCTATTACTTAAGTATTCCAGGTCTTTTTAAACATTTCAATATAGCCTATAACTTTTAAATTTCTTACAATTTATTAAACTTTCATCTAACATTCATAGATTTGTCGTAAATTATTTTTATAAACATACATTTAAATACTGTACTTTTAGTATTTTACACTGAAAATAAAAATTTCAAACTACATTTTTCCCAGATTCGCCGTCAAACAAAAGTCAGATCTTTATGAATATCCATTAAACTACGGTTTACCGCCGTCGATCGGAAGGATTGAGTTATTCTCTGTAGGGCTTACAATACGAGTAGCGGTGGTTCATGTGCTGGCTGTACGATCCAGAATGTGAGAATCGTTTCAAACATTTCTGGCATTGAAATGGTTTTTCTCCGCTGTGCAGACGTTTGTGTTCAGTCAGATGATGTTTGTGTTTAAACGCTTTCATACAGATATCACATTTATGCGGACGTTGTCCTGTAATCATAAATTGAAAATATTTTGTCAAGCAATTTCAATGTAAACGATGCGTTCAAAAAGAAAAGAAATAATTGAACTCAAATGTTAAAAAAACTAAACATCAACCACTTCTCGCAAAACAGAGTTCCACCAACACACTGCGAACATTTAGTAGATTGTTATCAGTTCAGGTTGTAGTAAATAAATAAAGGAGATAGGTTAGCCTATATCTTTTTTCTTAGACACTTGTAAACATAAAATATATTAGTTGCTTCTCCACTCCTAAAAGCAATCCCAGAATACATCAATCTATATAACCATTACTTTTAATTTGTTATAATTTTAATAAAATACCGGCACAAAAATAACCTAGGAAATGGTAAAATGCATTCCATAGAGCCAGCCGCCCCACAATAATATTAAAACGTGGTGTACTAAATAAACCAAACCAACCAATAACCAAGACTAGAATAAATTTACTTTACTTTTTTCTTTTTAGTCTTTCACAAATGGTTGTTCAACTACAGTTTATTAGTAAATATATCAGGCGCTAATATATGAAAGGGTTTTCCAGAATGTACGTTGCAATACATCTGCAAATAGTGGTGGAAGGTGGGTTTTCGGTAATATCTTTAAAACTACAAATCACAAAGTTTTAAAATAATTCAAACTCTTTTTTATACGTTTTATAAAAATTTTTTGGGGGTACCAAACTTTGGCTACGGTACTTAAATGTCATATGTTTTGAATGTGGAATTAACCATGGTAAAATTTAGGGTGACATCTTTAGCCGTTCTGGAGAAAATCTACCATGACCATGAATAAACCTATAAAGGTTTAGTTAAAGCAACAGGATGTGGCTAGGGTGAACGATGTCACCCTCAAATTTTAGTTCCCGGTCGCATAGGCATTAAAGGCAACGAGGCAGCAGATAGCCTTGCAAGAGTTGGGGCCAAAAGGCCCTTCTTGGATCCAGAACCATTCTGACAGGCCAAAAAGGTCACCTTTGGAATATGGTTGAAACAGAGCAATGCTGGTCCCAGCTGCTCCTGGAGGCAACGATGTTTATCAATGAAAAGCTTCTATTAATGGGCAGAAATGAACTTAAGATCGGATTTTAAGTCTTCTGCCTGGTCACTTCCATGTTAGATGCCCTCTCAAAATAATCGGACTGGCTTTAGACAACTCTAGGGAAAGATTCAGATGGGAAAAATGGGCTCAATACCTACTGTGTGAGTGCGAGATTCGCGGAATTCAGTAGAGCGATTGTTAACCATGAAGAGTTCTGCGGTGTTGATCCCAAGACCCTCTCTGGATTCATACGAGGACCCACAAAAGATCCACTTAAATCACAGTGTTAGGGAGGTCTTGGTCTTCCTTATAAAGTAACTTAGTAAAAAAAATGGTCGTGGAATAGTTCTAAAACTTTTAACATGAATCTTTATTTACGATTTATATAATTTAGGAAATACAACTGTTGGAACGATGCAAAAAGGAGAGGAGACATGTACAACTGTGAAGGTTTGTATCTCATGGCTGAGGCTACAAATAAAACAAAATATTGAACTGTATTTAAAAACACCTAACTCAAAGAAAATGTATCTCAATATTAAAGCAACTAATCAAACAAATCTTTCTAAATGTTTAGCAGGTGTTAAATTAGTTTAGGCGGAGATGTTAAACAAACTTCATCGACTTTTATTGTCGATCGTCGTAAATATTTGAAATTATTTTAAAATTTTGAAAGCCATCGCAGACGCGATCAAATTGGTTCTGTTTTCACCTGAGTGTTCATATTTGTGCCTTGCTAAAGAACTCTGCTTTGAGAAGGCTTTGTCACATTGGTCACAGATGAACTGACCCTCAGGCTCAGTGTCCATCATCTTTTGTCTCTTGGCCATCTCTTCGGGATCGTGCGAATGTACGCCCGAGTCTTCTGCTTCTTGTGTGAACTCGCTGTCGAGGAAACTCTGCAAAGAAACAGAAACATTAGATTTATTCCAGGTCAAATTACATAAAAACAAATGCTTCACCTCACACTATGGCATACAGTAACTTAACATTTCATATTTAAAATAAACATAAGTTGGATAAAGATCCATCTTAGATGAATTGTGGATGTTTTGAGCCAGACGTATTGGTTCATCAATTTAAATTAAGAGACGATCGTTCAGTCCGGCGTAGTTCAGATATTATCGTCAAGCGCTGAAATATATTCAATAAACATAAAATGTTGGTTCATCGGTCTAGGCCTAACCTAACATTATTGTGTGTATATTTTATCTGCCTTAATGGCAGAAAATTAAACATACAATAATTTTAGTTTAGGCCTAGAAAGTAATTTTAAGTCTAGGCCTAACCTAAAATTATTGTATGTATGTTGCCGGACAGGTAAAATAAATTAAACATGCACAAAATAGTTTTAGGTTAGGCTTAGACTGATGAACCAACATTTTATGTTTATTGAATGTATTTACAATGAATGGATATTTAACTGTGTTTACCATCTTAGCTATGATGTTATAATTAATTAATTCTACATCTTTATTACAATAACATTAACCGTATGGAAACAGTAAATATTTGTATAAATAACAAAGTAATAATAAACGGCAATTGAATGTGTGTATGTTGCTGTTAAGACTGGTAAAAGAATTGAAGAAAAGGCTTGATGAACTTTGTTCCTAACGGAGGTCACAGGAGCGCACACATTTATTTTTTTCCAATAACTATTACGGTTACAAAATGGCTGCTCTAAATGTTTGGAAATTTAGGTTTAACACAAATTAAGATCACAACTACTGAATTACTAAATAAGAACCAGCATACATAAACATTTTGAATGTTACGTCATATTAGTATGTTTCAAAATGTTTCCCGTACTTGACAAAATCATAATTTTCTAACTAAAAAAATCCAATCAATATATTCAAAACTCTCAATGATGTAAGTCGAATTGTACTGGTACATCATTTAAAATATTGATAAATCCACCTTTTTTTCTTTTACAGTTTGGTGCTATTTCAGGCATCTCCATACATTTTAGCCTGAGGCCCACACTGACTCCTCCACTATAAATATCCAAATTATTAGGTATACATTTGGGTCGTCGGTTGAGTTGGGAGTGTCATATAGCAAATTGTCTAGAGTTATTTATTTAATGCGCAAATTAAAGGCCTGTATCAGTATAGACATGCTAATTAATGCATGTGTACATTGGATTTTGCTATTCACACTAACTTGGCGTATGGTATAACACGATTTTTACTAACAGTAAACATTCTCAATTTTAATATGTCTGTCATTTATTGTAGTTTTTAATTAAAATATGACGACTAGGGTACAGGCATGTGTGATCTTTAACACAACCTGGATTAGTAGAGCACACAAGCTGTGGTTGGAGACCCCTGTGCTATATAGTAAGGTTTCAAAATGGTGAACATAAAACTCTACTTTCAAAAACATAGTTGAAAAAAAAATCACCAAATCAAGCCCTTCTGAGATATTGAATTTGAAAAAAATAGTGTACCAATAGCAGACTTGGGAAAGTTAACCAAAATATTTAACTGGTTAAAGTTAAAGTTAATGCCAGAAAAAAATAACTGATTAAAGTTAAAGTTAATGTCTGAAAAAATTAACTGATTAAAGTTAAAGTTAAAAAAAAATTAACTGATTAAAGTTAAAATACGGCACGACATAAGGTTTATTAAATACACACTCGCAACGTTTAATTTGATTGATCTCATTCTGTGATTCAAGTAAAGCTAATTCAAATACTTTTGTGAAATAATAATTTACAGGTATACGGTTCAATTCTTTGATTTATTCTCTATGCTTTCTTATAATAATATTTAATTTTGGGCAAAGGATATACAGTATTCCTAAATTTAAATTACTATTCAAACTAGGCCTAGTTTTGTTAGCAGTCTTGTAGTAGGACCAATAGACTAATACTAAATTACAAGTGGAAAAACATGCATCAAGCATGGAATTAGAACCCAGGACCTTTACCATTCCCTGGTAACACTCTGCCAACGAAATAAAGCGATACAAAATTTAAAAACTCCACTGTAAGCTGCAAATAGAATGTAAGATTGTTTTCAATGTCATTTCATACGAGGTATTCAGTCTATTGGTTCAACAAAAAAAAATGCAGTAAATTGTACAAGTGAGATAACATCCACCAATATCTGGTGTGATGAGGTTGGCTCAGTTGGCAGAGCATTACCACGGAAAGGTAAAGGTCCTGGGTTCGAATCTTGGTCTTGGTTCATGTTTTTCCACTTGTATTTTAGTCAAATTAACCATTGCTGGGGAAGTGTGTAAACAGAAAAATTGTTACAAAATAAAAATAACAATACAAGTACACATGTACCATTCTACCAGTTCTAATTGATTTAAGAGAGTTAAATAATATAGTTTAGATATTTTTCTGAACAAAAAATAATGTTGCTAGAACGATATTAACTTACTCTTTTCCAAAATCGCTTCTCTGAGCCAGGACTGGGGCACGAGCTACCGTTGTGATGTAAAGCTATGGCGGGCAGTGGAGAACGTGATGTCTGATGTTCTGAGCTTGCGTAGAGAAGACGTTCCATCGGGGCTAAGGAAACCCCAGAGCCGTTGGGATAATACCTACACCAACATATCAATTAATTGAAATTTACACTTGAACTGGTCTTACGAGAAAGAAACACTGGATAGTAATAAAATAATACAAAAAAACGTTTAACAGTCAAAAGCATTTCGATGGAAAAGTCATCGTCATCAGCGACGAGCTATTAGTAGCTAATGACTTGAAAAACTGTGTTTTTATATTATTTATACAACATTCTTGATTTAATTTCTATAATAAATTTAACTGGAATAGAAAATATTACATTGAAATAATAAAGATAAATTTGGAGCCAGTGTATATTTCATGCTAACGGTTTGGAAATGGTGATGTCTCAAAAGTTTTACTAAAATATAAAAGTACACATAAAATTCTTTAAAAAATGATTTTAAAAGACTTTAACAAAGCTCTCTGAACACCGAGCATTTTTTGGGCTCTTGTTCTGTCCTCCTGGAAATCCAACGAACATGGTTGGGTTATCATAAATTGTTAAGGAAGATGGTAATCGAAAATTTAAATGGTCAGAACTGGCTCTTATTAGTGAATTTTTAAGGAGGCAACTAAAAATATAGAGACAAACTAATAGCTGAATTTATTTATTCAAAATAATTTTCTGATGATTATTACTCCAGTTTAACATTGCTGTTATGGGAGTTGAAATTCAAGATGGTGGCTGGGTCTGACGAGCCTTTGAAGACATTGAACAGTAAAACTGATAAAGAGAGAAACACTTTGCAGTATTGTACTGTGTTGTGAATAAAATATTACTTACCTAAGTACAGGTTGCGCCAAGATCCTAGCTAGTCGACTAGTATCTATCGGAGATGGGGTCCTCTGTTGCAGCGTAGGATGGACAAACAGGCTGGATTTTTGCGACAAATTGACAGCACCGTAGTCGTCCGAGTCCGATCTAAGAGGCGAGCTGACCGGCGAAGAGTTCTGCGACTTCTTGGTGGACAGATCCAACGGCTGATCCACCAATATGGGCGGAGATTCTGAAGAATACGATCCGGTTTGCAGAGCGACCGACGGAACGTTTTGGTAACACGTCGAATGAGGAACGTACGGGATATGCACCAATCTGCCTTCCCTTCTGTCGCGCGCTCTGTTGTTCTGGAACCATACCTGGACCACTCTTACGGCTAAACCGACACGATCCGCTATCTTGGACAGTTCTTCGCGCTTCGGTCTCGGATTGACGGTGTAGTGCTGTTTGAGAATGATGACCTGGTCTTCGGAGATCTGCGATCTGACTCGGACTTTACGGCCGTCTTGATCGAAAGTGTCGCCGTCTTCGTCTTCGGTCATGATCAGATCTCGAGAACCTCTCGTTTCGTCCTCGCTGCCGCTGCAGCAAGCTCCGTTCATTTCGTGTTTTGTCACAGCGACTTCTTCCAACTTTGCGGCCAGCCCTTCGCTTTTTTCATCGTCGGTGCACAGGTATCTCTCGTGCTGGTGCAAATCGATTCCCGACGTAAAACTCTTTCTACAGTATCGACACGTCAACACGTCGGCGGTCTCTTCGCCCTGCGGTGGCGATCCTCCTCCGCTGCCCACACTAGGACATCCGGAGCTGTACGACGCGGGCGAGAGTTTCTGCATGTTTTCGGCTAAGAACTGTTTCGTAACGGTCGCGCTCACTGTTTCTAAAATACGTTTAACAGCTTCCAAATCACCGCTATTGCTTCCCACGCCGGGAGAAGTTCTCTCGGGATAGTGTTTCTTTTCCTCGTCGTCCACTTGGATGTCGTTGACCTCTTCTTTGATCGTGATTTCACCGTTTTTCTTTTCGCCATCCTTCGGCGAAGTACAATCCGTGATCTTAATGTCGCGACCGACCTGGGGCGGAGGCGTTCCTAGCTGTTCCAACAGATGGCTCAAAGAAGGTAAACCGTACGGCGAACTCTGCGAAGGACCGAGCGGGAAGAAGAACGGATGCATTCCCGCGTTCGCCGCAGTCGGAGGAGGGAAATTGGAAAGGAAAGCTGCGGCCGCGTCGGTGTACTTGGGCAAGATCGGAGGGAAATTATTGTTGTTGAAGTTGGTAGATCTTTTCGAAGGCATTTGGTTGCGGAACACCGACAGCTGGTTCGGGTTTTGCTGTTTTATATCCATGCCTCGTCCGGCGACTCCGCCTCGTTGATTTACTTTTAAATTCATGACGAGACACTTCTTGGAAGTCATGTGACTGGAGTAGGAGCCCGAATGAGAGAAACGCTTTCCACAGTTTGCACATTCGAACGGCTTTTCTCCGCTGTGGATTCGGATATGCTCCTAAAAATTAAAACAATATTGTTAAGTTGGGTTTATTTCATCTTGTAAACAGTTTAGTACATTTTTATACACAACTGCAAAGTTTAATTTTAAGGCCTACACTGGTTTCGGGATCCCTGTTCAGGAAGCAATCGACATAATTCACTCTGTTACATATCAAAATAGAGACTGGCTTTTTGCAGTCGGTTTTTAATCGATAACTCTGATATTTTTTTAAAGGAAGAAAAATTATGTTATGATAACAGTTTTTGATGTATATTTATCATTAAAACTTTTGAAACCGTACAAAATAAAGTTTTTGTTTTCTTCTTGCTTGTAAAACGGTTACATAGGCCTAGTAAATCAATATGTGAACGAGTTTCAAAGTTACAATGCTATACAAAATCCGGATTGCCTGGACCTATATTTATATGAACTTTGTACATTATTTTGAGCTAGTGGATACATCCTGTAGGAGTGTAGGCGTTGATTTTTCCAAACGACCTCTCTAAAAGGCCTAACGAAGGACGGGAAAAAGTCAGCGGCAAAACCCGGATTCGAACCAGCCGTAACAATTTACAAAGATTACGCGAGGCCTAGCACGGTGGCCAGGAAACGGTGCTGGGCTTTTCAAAACAATAATGCGTCAGTAAAAATGGCTTAAAGAGGCAGCACGGTAGAAAAAGGTCTCCGAAAATAATAAATAATTTAATAATATGTAGTAGGTTAATTATCTTGTTTTTCTCTAAAACAATCCAAATTGGTTCCTAGATAGATTACCGGTTTCAACGGTAATATAGAAGAACTCCAGTTATCCGAATCAATTGGGGCCGGACTCCCTTCGGATAATCAAAAATTCGGATGATTGGATTTTTTCCGAAAAAAGGCTTTATTTTAAACTTTTCGGGATTGGCTTCGCGTTTACGCGACTGGAGTAAACTATCCGCACATACTACGGTCGCGTATACACGTTTTATAACTTTAACGTTTGAGTACTATCATCGCGTTAACACGTTCACTGCTAAGGACGCACATGTGAGCTTGACACTGAACATTATGAAAAGCGGCCGACACACAGTGCATTGCGTGATTCGAACGCCAACTCCCGTATTGGGAGAATTTTCAATACACAGAGCTTTGAGTGCTTCGCACGCCAATTTTAAGCCTATGTGCAATAGCGCGCGTAGTCAGAATCATTATTTTGCAAATCGCAGTACGTTCCCGTCTTATTTTTTCTTCTTCTGAAATTCTGAAAGCGATTCTGATAATCAGCGATTCGGATAGTTGGAGTTTTACTGTACCGTCATCTAATTAAAGTTGGATCCGCAGATACGGATCTGAAGATGACGGTATAACTGTCGAAACCGGTAATCCATCTTGTAACAAATTTGGATTGTTTGACGGGGTAAGGTAATTAACCTACTACATATTATACATAATATACAATACATTATTTCTAAAATCATTTACTTTCTGTCCATTGTTAAAAAGTTAAAATCAATTTTAACTGTAGTACTTACGTTATAAAAAAATCTAGAATAAAAATAAATACGTTACAAAAATTAGAGTTCGTTTTCAACGAAATAAAAAAATCCATAAAATAAGAAAGCTGTTAAACATTATTTGGTTTACATTTAAATTCAAAATGCTCCCAATATTCTGTTCTGTTATTATTCATTTTGTAAAACATCCACACAAATAATTTCAAGTGGTAAATAAAATTACGTGAAAACTGTGCTGCCATTGATGTAATTTACCGGGTGTCCAAAAATTCCACCCCTCCCTCTAACTTTGGAACAAGTACAAATAAGTAAATGAGCTTTGGGATATCTTCGTATGACAAAGAGAGATGAATTTTATTGTAAACCGATAATTTTACCTCTTACCCAAAAATAGGGGTGGGCGGGGTGGAGAGGTTAATTCAAAAAATTTTAATACAATCCCCCATCAAGTGATCTGTCATTTTAAAGGGCTTGATAAATAAAGAAGAATGGCACAAATTAGAGGTCTCTATTTTAACCCTATCGAAAATAGCGGCCATTCAAAGTTGAAAACATCTTATTAACACAGATTTTTAATTAGGTACGTTACAATACCTTTCATTAATAATAAACCTAAAGACTTAACTTAATTCTAAATTTTAGATTAAATGCTCAAAATCACTGGATGCTATTGTCACTGGATTGCTCTATCAGTAGTTGTGCTTTCAACGTAAAAGACATTACCTGCTGTACCTAGAAACTGCAAGTTTATTCGTTCCTTTTAAGCTTACGCCAAATTGTGTAAATATTTGTTTAGTACTAGATTTAGAATGACCCTCTGATTTTATTAAATAACATGCAAAGAACTATTATTCCTTTCCACTGGAACTTAGTGTTTATAACGCAATTAACATTGTGTTAACATAGTATTTAAAATTTGACTGGCCGCCATTTTCGATAGGGTTAAGATAGATACCACTAATTTGTGCCGTTCTTCTTCATTTATCAAGCCCTTTAAAATGAGGTATCACTTGACGGGGGTTTGTGTTTAAGATTTTTGAGTTACCCTCTCTTTGAGGGGAGAAATGGTCGGTTACACCAAAATGCCCTCTGTCATACAAAGGTATCCCGAAGCTCATTTATTTATTTATTTGTTCCAAAGTTAACGGAGGGGGGAAATTTTTGGACACCCTGTAGGCCTGTATGAATCTAAAGTGTACGACCTTAAGTTTATAAAATGAATAAATAAGTTTGAAGAAAGTTTAGCCTTATAAAAATAGTCAAAAACTCAAATTTGTCCATTTAAAACATACAATCAGCTGATTTTTAAAGTTTGCACAATAATCAGCTGTTTACCAAAAAACCTCTAAACTGGCATGTGGGTTATTTCTCAGTAGTATTTTCATTATTAATAGCTGATTTCATGCATTGTATTTAAGGTATTTTTAAGGAGTAGTCCTATCTCTAAGGTTCTTTTAACCCCAGTCGATATTGTAAACTTAACACTAATTTGATTTATACATACATTATCATCTTAGTTTTAGTTCATAGTTCTATAACACATATGTTTAGGTTAGAATACTTAATTAGCATGCACTTACGTATGTAAACCATCGTCGGAACATAGCCTGCGTTGACATGTCTGCAACGAAGCCAATTCAAGCACTAAATAAAAACAATCATGCACAAGCACGTAAATAAACACATACAGGCAGCCCATAATATAGATTAGTTGTATTTCAAAAGCGACAAGGTTTTATAACCTTGAAATAAGGTTAGGTTATGTTTTCAGAATAAGTTAGGTTAGGTTAGGATATAGTAAGTTAGATAGATTAAAACTAGGCCTACGGGTACGACACGCCAAAAGGTTATTGGGATATTCAGCGTGATAGTTTACGCATATGAATTTCAAGTTTTTCCTGCGTTTAAAAGGACTTTCACTATCATTTTAAGTTTTTCAAAAAACCAAAGATTTTTGGAAACTTTTGGCGTTTCGTTTTCCTTTGGCACACAATTAACACAGCCTACAATATCGTAAATTTGTAGTGAATTGTCCCGGAATCAATCCAAGTTCGTCAACATATTCAAAGACAAGAGGTAACAATTACACTATATTGGCAAACCAACGCGAAATGACATAGTTCGTCAGATTTAACAAGACCTCTACGATGCGCTGGAGGGGAATAGACACCACGGGTCTTGTCTACAAGTAGAAAAGGCCCGCCACTATATTGTTATGCTGGAAAATACATACAACATGCGAATATGCAATTCATACAATCTGTAATCACCATGGCGACCATAAACAATGACACACCCTTCATGACGTAACATTAATCACAAAAATACTGCGACTCAAGCAAGTTAGAACTTCAGGCTATTTGTTTTTTATGCTTGCTTAGTCTTTAGTAACAGTAATGATTTACCTGCAATCAAGCATAAAAAAATAGCCTGAAGTTCCAACTTATAGTCTTTAGTCAAAGTATGTTTATGTTCATGGCGGTCCTCTTCTAAAAAAGACCCGTTGCGTATTTTCCAACATAAAAATATAGTGGCGGGCCTCTTCTAGACAAGACCCAACACTACGCTACTTACTATAACTGTTGTCGCGACAGCCTTGTGTTGTATTACTTTCAGACCGAATTGTTACGTTCAGAGCTCGGCGATAGACTGAGCATCTCGAGGTCACGGCACATGCTAGAAATTCTCTACTGTACCTGAAATAGGTAACAGCTGTTTACGTTTGATTAGAGATCGTGGAACAGGCCGTGAGTTGAAGTGAGTGATGAAACAGTTTTGGGGATGCGCACTGGCACAGAGAAAGTTTGCGCATGCGCGGGACAGCTGCTAGGGGAACAAACACCTTAGTTGGCCTATGTCTCCCCTCCTACGCGCATCGAGAGTTTCATCACTGTATTATTAAGAATCTCTGTACAGTATACCTACTAAGTTTGTGATAACGTTTGTTTTCTACTTAATTTCATAAATTTCTGGGAGAGGGAGCTTTAAAGGTGAAAAACCCGAACGGTGATCATCGCCTGGAGCAAAGAGAGCATTTATTCAATGCTCAAAGATTAAATCTATACTAATATTATAAAGAGGTAAAATCTGTTTGTTTGTAGGGGGTAATCTCTGGAACTACTGAACCGATTAAAAAAAAAATAGTTTTACTAATAAAAACCTTTACTATCCCTGAGTAACATAGACTATAATTAATTCATTTGTATAAAAACATTTTTTATTTAAATATTTGTAAATTTAGTCGAAGGTTAGGCCTAGACTCCTAAACCAACACATGTATTTACAGTTATTACCATAACAACCAATTGAATAAAATAACAGAAAAAAACAGCTGTTTGCTCCAATATTTCCATTAACAGCTGATTTCAAACTTTGAACCAATTATTTGTATGTCTAACTTTTAGGTTAGGTTTGTATTAAAGTGTAGACCCTGAGCCTTGCTGGTTCTTTTAACCTTTATTATAACTGCTGTTATAAAATATAAGAAATAATTTAATTTGAACATTTAACATTATTTACCATCTTAGCATTATTTGTGGGGGGTTATTATTAATCCTACACATTTATTATAAAGAAAACATACCATGATTATTTGTACAGAAGGTACCAAGGGGTTGGCGTGCAAAGCACGCATTGGTTTCCCTTAGTGAATAATAAATTGAGCCACATAAGCAAGAAAGTTCAACATTTAATTTGCACACTCTACTAAGTAAATCACTAGTCATCAATAACGAAAAAAATATGTAAGCACTAACAATAACAACACGTTACAGGGTTATAACATAACAAAATTATAAATCTTAACTTAGCACTCATGATAAATATAATAAATAGGTAACACAAAACAACTGTCTTTAAATATTAGATATCACATAAAAACGATGCAGAAACCCTATCGTCCTACTGAATTAAAACGTAAATTTTTTCCGTAAATGCAAATTCTCCCAAGACGTTCATCTATTCAAACGCGTTTTGACGACAATTTCGTCATCTTCAGTTATAATTTGCTTTTTGCAGTTGATTGAAAATGGAGAGCATTGTTGAGTTGATGAATGTATTGTTTGGGAGAATTTCTGATCATCTCAAAAGTCGAGCTCAATATATTTTGTAAATAGGATTTTTCTAAAAAAAAAAAACTTAAACATGCATATTTATGAACACAACGACAAATAATTGCATTCCATTCAGGCTCACACAGATAGGCATATTAAAAAACATCTCCCAAAGCAAAATGCATGTCCATTTAAACACATCGACCCTGAACAAATTTTTACTCCTCCATCTTAGAAAATTTTGTAAAAAATAAAATTTACGAAATCGATTTGGAAGCAATTTTGTTAGGTCAAGCACTTTGAAAGAAACATTTTCTGTCTCTTGAAATTTTTTCTAAAAACTCTTCATTTTCGAGATATTAGCAACTTTGTGTCGATTTATTTCAACACGTTTAGGGGCGCCATTTTGTTTTGGATGGTCCGAATTTTATTTTCTTCGTGCCATTTTCCTAGTCTTAAATATACCTTTAAAATAAGGTATAACATGACCATACTTCCAATTTAAAAATTTTGAGTTGCCCCCAAAATCCCCCATTTTTAGGGGATACTAAAAATTTCCGATTGCTTCAAAAGATACTTTGAGTTAAGTTACTATCGTTCCCCAAAGGATATTAGTTTGTTTTAACAAACACAAAAGTTAAAGGGGGGGGGGAGTGACTTTATAACCACCCTGTATATATATCGTTTCGTGGTCACTCACTTATGTATCCAAATTCCCTGTCCAAACCAAAATTTCTAACAAACATGTTGACCTATTTAGTGAAGGTTACTAGAAAACTTCCCAATGTAAAGTTTCCTACTTTCAATCCCTAAAAGAATCAGAAAATAATAAAATTGCACTTTTGGCAAACAAAAAACCTAATTAGTCAATGTATTCTTTTAAATTACATCATCTTGCGATTTAAAACATGAGAGGAGATCGCGGACGTTTTATTCGGTTGAACTGTTTCATCAAGATCGGTGTTAACTCATGTGACACATGCGCGTACACGACACAGCCAACATGCAAGGTAAGTCATGCTCAGTTTACCTTTAGATGATGTTTAAACTTGAAC